>MAYD01501036.1:0-15002 GCA_001909325.1 Ruellia speciosa
CCTGAAATTGGAACTAAATTGTTCAGTTTCGACTTGAATCAGGGATGGTATTGCATCGTGTTATTGTTTTGGTGTTGCTTTAACCATAACATGGTATTGACTGCCTGGTTCTCTATAATTTATGCCATGCTAGCATCCTGCATTAGTTTGGGAATTGGCCTTGTCATGCTCTTTTGTTATCCCTCACTTGTTGAGAGTTTGGAAGCATGTGAGTTGTGAAATTTAACAAACATGTCATATGAGAATCGTACTCAATGTGATATTGCTTGCTTTGTCATTGTCATTACTCATTTACTTGATGCTTTCACTGTATTGAGTATTATGGAATTGACATTGTGGTCCTGTCCTGCTGTTATTGGCCCGTATTGAGGCATCTATGATCTATCTTGTGCTGATTGCTGCTCACTAGTTTCACCTTATAATAAGTTGTACTGTTGTGAATTACTGAGATTCAATTTAGGTTCATAATGCATTGTGATGCTATGACATTCTGGAATCAAATAATAATTTTTAGTTCCAGTCTGAATTAGCAAATTGCATGTGAGGATTACATGTTTGATGTCTGATCTGCCTATTGAGCTGAATCTCAACCTAGGAATCTGATCCGTGAATTGGCTGCTGTAAAAATCCGAACTGTGGGCATGGAATTGAACTGTTGTGCTTAAAACTGTGTTGTGTTCTTGTTTGAGGAATTCTGGCAGCAGTTATTCATGTTGGCATTGAGAAATTGATTTGGCCAATCGTATTGTGTTACTCTTATCCGTCCATTTCATGCTCAGTTTTGGATGTTATTGCAGGCAGATGAAAATGTTATTGCAGGCTGCTGAAAATATTATTGCGGGCTGTTGAATGTTATTGCAGGCTGCTAAAAATATTATTGCAAGCTGTTGAATGTTATTGCAGGCTGCTGAAAATATTATTGCAGGCTGTTGAATGTTATTGCAGGCAGCTGAAAATGTGATTGCAGGCTGTTGAATGTGATTGCAGGTTGTTGAAATTGATAATGCAGGCTATTGAATCTGTCATTGAATTAGTAATCAGCACCCGCTTTGTCACTTGTTGAAGTTCCAATACTGGTTTGGGTTTAGATGATGGGCTGCTGTGTCGTTAGCAGTATTAATTATCTTAACTCCTTACTCATGCTATTTTGAAATTTAGACATGAGATACAACCTGGTAAAGTATTGTTAGCTGTTATATATGCGAGTAAATTATTAAGGCTGTGATGATCCCTTCTGAAATAAATACCCTCGTTGGTGACTCGGCCGGGAGAAGTCTAACCCGTATCTTGGCTTGGCGACCCGGACGCCCTATAAATTGGCAATCGAGGTTTGCAGCCATGGCGTGGTAAACTATATTCTCTATGCCTATTTAAAATTCAAAGGATCTGAGCCACCCGTTATATACGTTTGCTGATATTTGAATTGTTCATATTTCAGCTATTATGAACTTGCAATTGTGATATTGCTGTGAATATTGAATTGTGGCATTAAATTGTAAATGCTATGTTTCAAGTTACTGTAATATACTTTCTTTTGGCTGCTGTGTTGGTTTGCTGTGAACCTGCAGGAGTTGTTGTGAAATTTGAACAGTGACTTGGGAACCTGACCTGCTCCTGAGCTGGAACTCGAAGTCAGAAACAGCGGCCTGCTGGGGAATATATCCTGGCTTGGTTAATTATGGATTCTTGGACTCGATGTCGTGGACCCTTTACTTGTTGGACCTAATTAATTATAAATTAATTAAGCTAATACGAGACACTCAATTAATCATATTAATTGGATTATTAAATTTATTCAACTGTTTGGATAACAATTAAATCGGACGATTATCAATTGAGATTAGGGCTTGACCCTGATGTTGAGACTTAATTAATTAATTTGGAGAATTAATTTATCGGATGGACTTAAGAAATGAACCTTGTGAATGGTTATTTCCCGAGAATCCTTCGACCTACGAATTATGGTAAGGATTTACACTTGGGCAACCATAAGATCCACTTAAATTACGAAAGTACCGAATTTATGTCGGTCGGGTAAATTTAAATTAATTGCATATCACGCAATTATTTTATATTGTGATTTCTGCCCTTTTATGCATTTAAAGTGCGCATTCAAATTTGATAATTGGAATTTATTTATTATAAATTCCTTATGGATTATTTTCATCACTTGTTAGTTATTACGTGACTTATGTGCTTTGCTTGACATGTGCATAAAATACCTTTATCTGAATACGGTATCGCATGCAAAACACTAAGCCATCCAAATAACGATCAAGTGATTTCTATATCCTTGTATTGCATTGGACTTGGACGAATACCAAGAGATAATCGACGACGATTAAATAAATGATAATGCATCACCCTGAGTTGGACACGCAATAAGTCCATTGAAATCCTATCCTACTTGAGACGGGTCGCTCCCCTCCAAGGTTTGCCGGTAATTTGAGGATAGAAGAGGTAAAGTGGGCAGCCGTTTCGGAACGCCGAGCGGACGAATTTGTCCCTTTACCTGAGAAGTGAGAACTACGATAAAATAGTTCCATCTCACCCCTGTTGATGCTACCACTGTTCTGTTGTATCGAATGGGTGACTCCATATGCACTGAAACTTTGGTTCGCTGAGATAGAATTCGTTAATCCACTCTTATGAATGCCTGGTTTTCCGGATTCATGGAGTCCGCTAATTGGGGGTTATCTGAGCTGTAGCCGATTGAGTACGCGATATGATAACGTCTTGAGTCGTGCCGTGGATCGCCAGTATGCGAGGCCGACATTTAACTATACGTATACACACTTGGCTAGCAGTTTCAGGTATACATACGTATAGCACCCGGTATCCCAATCGATGAAGAGCCGGGTGTTGCTTGTTGCATATTTTTTAAGTCATGATTTAAGCTGTTCGTTGCTTATGCGTTTTGAAATCGTGCATTGCATTGCATTGCTTGATAACTCATTCCATATGGAAGTCCGCCTTATGTGTTAAACCTAAGTTTCACCTCATCATGGAGTACGCTAAGTGGGGGCTGTCCGCATTGTACGCGTATATGGTGTCCTGAGTTGTACCGCAGCTTGAAGCGTGGCTTAGGTAATGTGTGGTTGTGTGAAATCCTAAGGTTCACCTTGTTAGGCTATGGAGTACGCTAAGTGGGGGTTGGCCGCATTGTACACGTTGATGGCATCCTGAGTTGTACCATGGTTTGACAGGTGGGTTAGGTATTTCTATGACAATGTGAACCGTGTAAAGATACGGCGCGCGGTTCCGTATCAAGACATGTAAGCACTCGCCCTTGTGAACTCATGAGCGTTGCGACGATACGCCACGGGGTTTAGGGTAATTGTAGACATTCTCGTGAGTTCGTGAGCGTTACGACGATACGCCAGGGGGTTCCAAGATGTCTTTGCGTGTTAACGAATTGGCGGATTGTTTAGGCAGTTCGACGCTGCCACCTGCATTGATTTAAATTGCATATTTATAAAAGCTGCATACACGGCATATTATTCTTTTGTTGCATGCTTTTAAATCAATCCATGAAGAATATGTTGGAGATATTCCTATGGGTTCACGCGATTTCTAAATTGCATATCAATTGGATTGTGTGATCCTTATTTAGTCTTCGTGACTAATATTGATGTTGATGCATCGCAGGTGTTAATTGCAGCTTGGAGGATCTACCTTCAGCTCTAGAATGGCTTGGGAATAAGTGGGATTCTCAGGTAGTGTTGTGAGGCTGAGGGAATTGTGTTTAAACTTCCCCTATGTGCCTTGAATGCTTCCATCTCCATTGTAATTGTTATTATTATTGCCCTATTGTTCGAATGCTATTCATTTATCGACTTGTAATTAATATTTAATTAATTTTATCGATTTTCGTATGTTCTTTTATTCTGAGTCGTGTCGTGAGCTGCGATCAGAGGGGACTAGTTTCCTGAAATCCAGCGTACTCTGATAGGATGAGATAATTAGGAGCCTGAGCATCGAGCTTACTGTGGGATTAGAGTTAGATTCTATAGTAAGTTAGATATGGCGGTGACGTGTCCGGTTTATGGAAATTGGGGCGTTACATTGTCGCCGTTGCTGTTGTTGTTGTCGTTATTGTTGTCGCTATTATTGCTGTTGTCGCTGTAGTTGTTGTTGTTGTTGTTGTTGTTGTTGTCGATGTTGTTGCAGTTCTCGCTGTTGTTGTTGCTGTCGCAATTGTCGCTATTCTTGCCGTTGTTGTTGCTGTTGCTACTATTGTTGGTGTTGTTGGTGTTGTTAAGGATGTTACTGTTGTCGCTGTTGTCGCTATTGTTGCTGTTGTCACTTGTTGTTACTGTTTTTGTCGATGTTGTTGCAGTTGCAGTTGTAGTCAATGTTGTTGCAGTTGTCACTATTATTGTTGTTGCAGTTGTAGTGGTTGTTGATGCCGCTGCTGTTGTCGCTATTGTCGCTGTTGTTGTCGTTGTTGTTGTTATTGTTGTCGCTGTTGTTGTTGCTGTTGCAGTTTTTGCAGCTGTTGCTGCTGATGTAGATGTTTTTGCAGTTGCTGTTGTTGTTGTTGATGTTGTCACTATTGTCGCTGGCGTTGCCATTGTTGTTTCTGTTATTGCCGTTGTCGCTATTTTCATTATTGTAGTCGCTATTGTTACTGTTGTCGCCGGTGTTACAATTATCGTTGTTGTTGCTATTGCCGCAATTGTTGCTGTTGTTGGGGTTGCTGTTGTTATTGCAGTTGTTGCGGTTGTTGCTGTTGTCACATTGTCAGTGTTATTTGTTGTTGTTGCTGCTGCTATTGTTGCTGTTGTTGTTGTTGTTGTTATTTTTTTTGTTGTCGCTATTGTTGTCGCTATTATTGTTGTTGTTGCTGTTGTCAATGTTGTTGCAGTTCTCGCTGTTGTTGCTGTTGTCGTTATTGTCGCTATTGTTGCCATTGTTGTCGCTATTGTCGCTGCTGTTGCCATTGTTGTTGTTGTCGCTGTTGCAGTTTTTGCAGCTGTTGCTGCTGATCTCGATGTTTTTGCAGTTGTCGCAATTGTTGTTGTTGCTGCTGCTGTTGTTGTTGTTGTCACTATTGTCGTTGTCGTTGTCGTTGCCGTTGTTGTTTCTGTTGTTGCTGTTGTCGCTATTGTCGCTGTCGTTGCCGTTGTTGTTTCTGTTGTTGCTGTTGTCGCTGTTGTCGTTATTGTTGTCGTTATTGTTGTCGCTGGTGTTACGGTTATTGTTGTTGTCGCTATTATCGTTATTGTTGTCGCTGGTCTTACGGTTATCGCTGTTGTCGCTATTGTCGTTATTGTTGTCGCTGGTGTTACGGTTATCGCTGCTGTTGTTGTTGTCACAATTGTTGCTGTTGTTGGGGTTGCTTCTGTTGTTGCAGTTGTTGGGGTTGTTGTTGTTGTCGCATTGTCGGTGTTATTTGTTGTTGTTGTTGCTGCTGTTGTTGTCGTCGTTTTTTTTGTTGTCGTTATTGTTGTCATTATTATTGCCGGTGTCGCTGTAGTTGTTGTTGATATTGTCGATGTTGTTGCAGTTCTCGCTGTAGTTGCTGTTGTCGCTCTTGTTGCCGTTGTTGTCGTTGTTGCTACTGTTGTTGTTCATGTTGTCGTCGTTGTTGCCGTATTTGCTATTATTGTTGTTGTCGCTATTGTTGCTATTATTGTCGCTATTATTGCTGTTGTTGCTGGTGTTACGGCTATCGCTATTGTTGCTGTTGTCGGAATTGTCGCTTTTGTTGCCGTTGTTGTCGCTGAGCTGCTGTTGTTGCGGTTGTTGCTGTCGCTATTACTGCTGTTGTCGCTGTAGTTGTTGTTGCTGTTGTCAATGTTGTTGCAGTTCTTACTGTTGTCGCTATTGTTACCGTTGTTGTCGTTGTTGTTGGTGTTGTTGTTGATGTTGTCGTTGTTGTTGCCGTTATTGTTGTTGTTATTGCTGTTATTGCTATTGTTGTTATTATTGTCTCTATTGTTGCTGTTGCTGCTGTTGTTGCTGTTGTTGTTGTCGACAATAGCAGCAACAAGAAAATAACAACAGCAACAACAACAACGAGAACAATAACAATAGCGACAATAGCAACAACAGCAGCAGCAATAGCAGCAATAGCAACAATTGCGACAACTGCAAAAACATCGACATCAGCACCAGAAGCTGAAAAAACTGCAACAACAACAACAACAGTGACAACAACAACAACGGCAACAACAGCGACAGCAGCAACAACAGCAGCAGCAACAACAATAACAACAACAATAGCGACAACAATAACAACAATAGCGACAACAACAACAGCAGCAACAACTGCAAAAACTGCAACAGCAACAATAGCAACAACAACAACAATAGCAACAACAACATCAATACCGACAACAATAACGACAACAGCGACAACAACAACAACACCGACAACAACGACAACAACAACAACACCGACAACAATAACGAAAATAGCGACAACAGCAATAACAACAACAACAACGACAAAAACTGCAACAACAACACCAACAACAGCGACAACAGCAACAACAACACCAACAACAGCGACAACAACGGCAACAATAACGACAACAACAACAACTGCGAGAATTGCAACAACATTGACAACAGCAACAACTACAGTGACAACAATAATAATAGCGACAACAATAACGACAACAACAACAATCCCAACAACTGCAACAACAACAGCAACCCCAACAACAACAGCAACAACGACAATAACGGCAACAAAAGTGAAAATTGCGACATCAGCAACAACAACGATAACCGTAATACCGGCGACAACAATAACAGCAACAACGGCAACAACAACAATGACAATAACATCAACAACAGTAGCAACAACGACAACGACGACAATAATAGCGACAACAACTACAGTGAGAACTGCAACAACATCGACAACAACAACGACAACTACAACGATAACAGCAACAACGACAACAACAACAACAACAACAGCAGCAACAACGACAACAAATAACACCGACAATGCGACAACAACAACAACAACACCAACAACAGCGACAACCACAGCAACAATACCGACAATAGCGACAACAACAAAAACAACGAGAACTGCAACAACATTGACAACAGCAACAACAACTACAACGACAACAACAATAATAGCGACAACAATAACGACAATAGCAACAACCCCAACAACTGCAACAACAACAGCAACCCCATCAACAGCAACAATAACAGCAACACAGGCAACAAAAGCGATAACAACAACTACAGCGAGAACTGCAACATAATCGATAACAGCAACAACAACTACAACGACAACAACAATAATAGCGACAACAAAAAAATAACAACGACAACGACAACAACAACAACAACAACAACGACAACAAATAACACCGACAATGCGACAACAGAAACAACAACAGCAACAACAACGACAACAAATAACACCGACAATGCGACAACAACAACAACACCGACAACAGCAACAACAGCAGCAACCCCGACAACAGCGACAACAACAACAATTGCGACAACAGCAACAATAGCGATAACCATAACACCAGGGACAACAACAACAATTGCGACAACAACAACAGCAGCAATAACCATAACACTAGCGACAACAATAATGACAATAACGACAACAGCAATAACAGAAACAACAACGGCAACGACAACAACAATAGTGAGAACAGAAACAACAGCAGCAGCAGCAACAACTGCAAAAACAGCGACAATAGCGACAATAGCAACAACAGCGAGAACTGCAACAACATCGACAACATCAACAACAACTACAGCGACAACAGCAATAATAGCGACAACAATAACGACAATAGCAACAACAAAATAAATAGCAACAACAACGACAACAGCAACAACAACAATAACAACAAATAACACCTACAATGCGACAACAGCAACAACCCCAACAACTACAACAACAGCAGCAACAGCAACAACAACAACAAATAACACCTATAATGCGACAACAGCAACAACCCCAACAACTACAACAACAGCAGCAACAACGATAACAACGGCAATAATAGGGACAATAGCGACAACAACAACAACAACAATAGCGATAACCGTAACACCAGCGACTACAGCAACAATAGCGACAATAATAACGACAATAGCGATAACAACAATAAAATAAACAACATCAGCAACGACAACGACAATAGTGACAACATCAACAACAGCAGCAACAATCGCAACAACTGCAAACACATCGACATCAGCAGCAACAACTGCAAAAACTGCAACAGCAACAGCAACAACAACATCGACAACAACAACAACGACAACAGTGACAACAACAGCAACAACAGTAGCAACAACGACCACAACGACAATAATAGCGACAATAGCGACAACAGCAGCAACCCCAACAACAACAACAATTGCGAAACAGCAACAACAGCGATAACTGTAACACCAGTGACAATAGTAACAATAGCGAAACCAATAACAATAATATCAACAACAGCAATAACAGAAACAACAACGGCAACGACAGCGACAGTATTGACAACAGCAACAACAAAGGCGACAACCACGGCCACAGCGACAATAGCGACAACAGCAACGACGACAACAATAACAACAATGACAACAGCGACAAAGCCACAACAACAACAGTTCTCGGTATTGTTGTTGTTGTCGCTATTGTCGCTATTGTCGCTATTGTTACCAGTTTTTTCATTGTTGCTACTGTTGTAGTTGTTGTTGTTGCTGTTGTCGTTGTTGTTCCCGTTGTTGTTGCAGTTATTGTTATTGTCACTATTGTTGTTATTGTTGACGCTATTGTTGTTGTTGTTGTCGCTATTGTCGTTGTTGTTGCCGTTGTTGTTGTTGTCACTGTTGCTGTTGCTACTGTTGTCGCTGTTGTTGCCGTTTTTGTCGCAGTTATTGTTGTTGTTGTTGGGGTTATCGTTGTTGTTGCTGTTGTCACCATTGTTGTTATTGTTGCTGCTGTTGTCACTGTTGTTGTTGCTGTCGCTGGTGCTGGTGGTGTTGTTGTTGCTTTGTCGCTATTGTCGTTATTGTTGTCGCTATTATTGTTGTTTTCACTATAGTTGTTGTTGCTGTTGTCGATGTTGTTGCTGTTCTCGATGTTGTTGTTGTTGTCGCAATTGTCATTATTGTTGCCGCTGTTGTCGCTGTTGGTACTGTTGTTGCTGTTGTTGGTGTTGTTGTCGCTATTGTTGTTATTGTTATCGCTATTGTTGTTGTTGTCGCTGTTGCTGCTGCTGTTGTTGCTGTTGTCGTTGTTGTTGTTGTCACTGCTGTTGTTGTTGTTGCAGTTTTTTCAGCTACTGGTGCTGATGTCGATGTTTTTGCAGTTGTCGCAGTTGTTGCTATTGTCGCTATGATGTCGATGTGTTTGCAGTTGTTGCGGTTGTTGCTGCTGTTGTTACTATTGTCACTATTGTCGCTGTCGTTGCTGATGTTGTTTCCGTTATTGCTGTTGTCGTTATTGTTGTCGCTATTGTTGCTGTAGTCGCTGGTGTTACGGTTATCGCTGTTGTTGCTGTTGTCGCTATTGTCGCTTTTGGTGCCGTTGTTATCGCTGTTGCTACTGTTGTTGATGTTGTTGTTGCTGTTAGGGTTGTTACGGCTGTCACCATTATCGTTGTTGTTGTTATTGTTGTTGTTGTTGTTGTTGTTGTCGCTGTTGTTGCTGTTGTTGTTGATGTTGCAGTTTTTGCTGCTGTTGCTGCTGATATCGATGTTTTGGAGTTGTCGCAGTTGTTGCTGTTGCTGTTGTCACTACTGCCGTTGTTGTTTCTATTATTGTTGTTGTCGCTATTGTCGTTATTTTTGTCGCTGTTGTTGTTGTTGTCGCTGGTGTTACGGTTATCGCTTGTTGTTGTCACAATTATCGCTATTGTTGCCGTTGTTGTCGCTGTTGCTGCTGTTGTTGAGGTTGCTGCAGTTGTTGCAGTTGTTGGGGTTGTGCTGTTGTCGCATTGTAGGTGTTATTTGTTGTTGTTGTTGTTGCTGCTGCTGTTGTCGCTATTGCTGTTGTTGTTGTTGTCGTTGTTGTTGCTATTTTTTTGTTGTCACTATTGTCGTTATTGTTCTCGCTATTATTGTTGTTGTCGCTGTAGTTGTTGTTGCTGTTGTTGATGTTGTTGTAGTTCTCGCTATTGTTACTGTTGTCGCTATTGTCGTTATTGTTTCCGTTGTTGTCGCTGTTGCTACTGTTGTTGGTATTGTTGGTGTTGTTGAGGTTATTGTTGTTGTTGCTGCTGTTAGGGTTGTTGCTATTGTCGTCATTATCGCTGTTGTTGTTGTCGCTATTGTCGCTGTTGCTATTGTTGTTGGTGTTGTTGAGGTTGTTGCTGTTGTTGAGGGATGTTACTGTTGTCTCTATTGTTGCCATTGTCGCTTGTTGTCACTGTTTTTATCGATGTTGTTGCTGTTGCAGTTGCAGTTGTAGTGGATGTTGTTGTAGTTGTCACTATTGTTGTTGTTGTTGTTATCACTGTTGTTGCCGTCGTTGTTGCTATTATTGCTGTTGCTGTGCTTTTGTCGCTATTGTTGTCGTTGTTGTTGTTGTCAATGTTGTTCTTGTTGTTGCAGTTTTTGCAGCTGTTGCTTCTGATGTTGATGTTTTTGCAGTTGTCGCAGTTGTTGCTGTTTCTGCTATTGTTATTGTTCTCAGTATATTCGTTGTCGTTGCCGTTGTTATTTCTGTTATTGCTGTTGTTGCTATTGTCGTTATTGTTGTCGCTATTTTTACTGTTGTTGCTGGTGTTACGGTTATCGTTGTTGTTGCTGTTGTCGCAATTGTTGCTGTTGTTGTAGTTGTTGGAGTTGCTGCTGTTGTGGCAGTTGTTGGGGTTGTTGTCGCATTGTCGGTGTTATTTGTTGTCGTTGTTGCTGCTGCTGTTGTTGCTGTTGTCGATGTTGCTGTTGTTGTTATTGTTGTTGTTGTCGTTGTTGTTGTTATTTTTTTTTGTCGCTATTATTGCTGTTGTCGTTGTAGTTGTCGTAGCTGTTGTCGATGTTGTTGTAGTTGCTGTTGTCGCTATTATTGTCGTTGTTGTCGTTGTTGCTACTGTTGTTGTTGTTGTTATTGTTATCGCTGTTGTTGCTGTTATTGTTGTCGCTGTTGTCGCCGATTTTACGGTTATCGCTGTTGTTGCTGTTGTCGCAATTGTCGCTTTTGTTGCCGTTGTTGTCGCTGTTGCTGTTGTTGTTGCTGTTATTGGGGTTGATGCTGTTGTTGCAGTTGTTAGGGTTGTTGTTGTCGTTATTGTTGTCGCTATTATTGATGTTGTCGCTGTAGTTGCTGTTGCTGTTGTCAATATTGTTGCAGTTCTCGCTGTTGTTGCTGTTGTCACTATTGCTGCTATTGTTGTCGCTGTTGTTGTTGTTGTTCGCGTTATTGTTGCCGTTGTTGCTATTATAGTTGTTATCGCTATTGTTATTATTGTTGTCGCTATTGTTGTTGTTGTTGTTGCTGATGCTATTGTTGCTGTTGTCGCTGTTGTTGTCGTTGTCCAAAGTGAATTCTTCCCAATTAACAGTTGCCAAACAAGCTTAATTAAGAACGCTCAATTCACTTCTTCAGCTTCCCATTTTCCCAGACCGCTGTGCTCCTTAGGGGCGCAAACAAGTTCCCAATTGACTAGATGAAGATTACGCTTCCCAAGTGATCCTCCCCATAAAAAAGGTAGGGTTTAACTTGTCCATATTGTTAGCGATATAGGTGGGAGTTTCGTAGACTGCATCGAGTAAAATGGAATTCTAGATGATGCCGATTTAATTAGCGTAGCCCGCCCTTGGGTGGCCAACTAAAAAGCCACTTATGACCATTTTCGATAACAACATGTTGGGAATAATTAATACTATTTAATTTATTATGTGTTGTTATGAGGTTGGTTAGTAGACAATTAAATAAATTATAGACATGTCAAAAATTGTTTATTTTTCACTAAATTAATAGTTTGACATATGGTCATGGTTTTGTTGCTAGAAAAATGTTGGATTGATGTTAGGATTTTATTACTGGATTAATAAACGTCGATCCCTTTTGGACAATATTGCCCCCTTTGGATTGATTCTTTCTATGAAAACCTAATTCTTCTCTACTTTTAATCTATTAAAAAATCATAAAACTTGATGAAATTTGCTTTATTTCGATTACAGAAGCGGGAAGATGTCAAATAACGAAGAATTGTCCGAAAAAGAGGTAAAAATCGGGTCGAAACGCACGAAAAATGAAAAAAGAATCGCGTTGAATAGACGGGGCGTGCGTCTCCATGCGCCTGACCGAACGGACGGGCGCCACACGCCCCGTGCGATGCGCCCGTCCATACGGATGGGCTCCATGCGCCTATCTGTATAGATGGGGCGCGATGCGCCCGTTCGCATGGCAACGCGCGCCCAGTCTATTCAAAGTGATTTTTTTCATTTTTCGTGCGTTTTTTAATCGATTTTTACCTCTTTTTCGGATATTTCTCCATTATTCGACATCTCTCTGCTTCTGTGATCGAAATAAAGCAATTTCTATTAAATTTGATGATTTTTTAAAGGATTAAAAGTAGAAGTAATTAGGTTTTCGTAGAGAGAATCAATCCAAGATTTGGATGTATTTT
This sequence comes from Ruellia speciosa, assembly GCA_001909325.1. Lineage (NCBI taxonomy): Eukaryota > Viridiplantae > Streptophyta > Magnoliopsida > Lamiales > Acanthaceae > Ruellia > Ruellia speciosa. The sequence goes on from MAYD01501036.1 coordinate 12,567, forward strand.
TAAGTGGTAGGGACAATATTGTCCAAAGAAGATCGACAATTGGAAAAAGGGGGCGACGTTAATTAAAACCCTTAATTAAATACTATTAGTTTTATTTTTTTTATTTATTCCCTATAATTTTCCCGACAAAAAAAATTGCTTTTTACATCAAAAGTGAATATATATATATATATATATATAATTAAATATGTGTTTGTATATTCTTCCAGGCAAATTTGAACTCACACCCTCCCAACCTACACGGATTTTGGTTATCATATGCGTGGAGTTCCATGATGGATGCCTAGTGGCGTGACAGATATGTGAGCCTGTGTATGGCTGAGGCGAGTTGCCAGATGATATGTATGCCTGACCGTGAGCATGGCATGGATTGAGGTGTGTGATCACCTGGCCGTACTCGGCGATAGATAGGTAGCTGCCGGCGTAGGCATACTTAGTACTGCATTGCATATAGGGTAAATAGGTGTATGCTAGGTCATGCATCATGCGTATTCGTGTATGTTTTATGTGGTTGAAGCACCGGTATGGGACGGTGTGATGCTGTTTATGTTTATCCGCTATTACTTTATCTGCTTTACTTTATTATTCCTTGTTTTCCTGGCATTCGTATACTCTTGCTCAATACGTTGTACTAACCCATTTGCTTTCCTTTTTATAGATCCTCCCGGAGGCGCAGCTGCACAGTAGGGGTATTTTGGGGTGAGAGTGGACATAGTGTAAGATGCATATACTCTGTGTTTTGATTCATGTTTGATATTCTCGTTATTTCTGTTGAGGTTGATTACTGAGCCGGTTTGGCGGTGATAGGGTTGTGATGCCCGGATATGTTAATGTGGATTCTTATGGCAGTTTATTGCACGACTTGTCACTGTTGATGTCTGTTTCTCTATCTCTTTCGTTTTCGCATGTTATATTTAATCCAGTCTGTGGTACTCTTCTGTGTTTGGTATTCTTGTGTGTTCTACCCGACCTTATATCAATTATTCTAAGTTAATTGGCCACTAGCTTAGAGGATTTGATACAGCAATAACGGCTTCGAAATGGTTGAAATTTCGGGTCGTTACAAGTTTTGTATAATGATAAACAGTCTCGTGTATAATGCACATCACACTTGTGTAACTTCAATGAAAGTCTTGTGTGAAAATGGAAAAGTCTCGTGTGTAATGCACAACACACTTGTTTGTCGCTGGACATAGGCATCATCATCTATTGTGGTTAGACATCACCCCTCTTGTGGCTAGACATCACCCCTCTTGCACCAAACCCACGAAATGTTTTTGGCACACAAAAATGAAAACTATTGTGTTTACCCCATATCCTACTATCTTGTGTACTTTCTGTGGAGGTCTTATGTTAAAATAGACAGGTCTCATGTGTATTGCACATCACACTTGTATGAAAGTAATGAGCATCTTATGTTTGCTGCTGGACATAGGCATCCTCATCTATTGTCGGTAGACATCACCCCTTTTGTGTGATACTTGATGGACACCACACTCACCCCTATCTACGTGTTGTGTGATACTTGGTGGACACCACCCTCACCCCTCTTGTGTGATACTTGATGTACACCACACTCACCCCTATCTACGTGTTGTGTGACACTTGGTGGACACCACCCTCACCCCTCTTGTGTGATACTTGATGTACACCACACTCACCCCTATCTACGTATTGTGTGATACTTGATTCCACTCACCCTCACCCCTCTTGTGTGATAGTTGTTGGACACCACACTCACCCCTATCTACGTGTTTGTGATACTTGATTCCACACCACCCCCACCCCTCTTGTGTGATACTTGGTGGACACCCATTCATCTTTTAAATTGAACAATCCATCACTTTAATTAGACCACCCAATTCACCATCATATTGTTGGTAAATTAAATTATTTCCCTTAAATTCAACAAGCAACTTAAATTATGTCCCTTAAATTCAACAAGCAACTACTTGGTCTTGACACATGCATATTGCTAATTTACCCTTATTAATTACAACCATTGAATTAGTGAAAATTGGTGAATTAGCCCAATCCAATGGCCCTAATTAAACTTAGGGCCACTAAATTCACTTGCAAATCAACAGCTAATCCAATCCCCAATTTTATTAATACACGGATCAATAGGTACTAAATCATTCATCAAACTCATTATTTTTGCACACATATTGAGCATACCCCGTTTGCTAATATGATAATTAATTTTTGGGGAGACCCCAATATGATACGTGAGTAAATAATTTCAACTCATTAATGAAATCATTTATCTGAAATGAGATCATGAGTGATCAACACAAACTGTAGTCCATGAAATAAATTTTAACTATAATATGCAGCAACACACTTGATATTCAGAATAATGCAGGCATTCATCCCTATAATTCTCTACAGTCTGGTACAAAAATTATTCCCCAGATGGTTCAACAGTCAAATATT
>MAYD01501040.1:0-11806 GCA_001909325.1 Ruellia speciosa
AATAAAACTACTATGCGGGAACTGATAAAACTACTAACTGCTACGAGGGTTCGGTAAGCCTACAAGATAAAATGATCTAATTAATTACTCATTCCAATTAATAGTTATTTAAAACTTAAACAAATTTAAATTTGTCTACAGATAATAAATACGAGTCAAACTTAACTTAAGTCCATCAAGGCCCAAAAGGTTTTAAGTCTAATATTTCAACAATTTCATTTCAATAAGTGGATTTTAAACAGCCCATTTATATTCGTTGATTTCTAAAGGAATAAATTTGGGTCGGGGTTTTATCCCCAAATTGGCTTTTCAAGTTGTAAGGCCCCAAAAATTCAAACCATTTTGGTGCACTACCGTCATACCAACTTACCTAAACTAGTGGTCAGCTAACTTAGACTCACTAATACAAGGCTGAATAAACCACATAAACACCACAAGGGTTGTATCCATTTAATTAAGTTTTACATGCATAGCGGAAGTAACATATAAAGCAAGTTATACGGGCATGCCAAGAAACATCCACACTCACATAAGTTCACAAATCCATGTGTCTCATAAGCAATCCCAAAACATATCCAAGCTTCTCTTCTTACTCAAGCCATCCAGGCTAAACTAAATACCAAGGTACCGCCACATTCATCATGTATAATCTAGACCCATAAATAACAAGGAATAAAGACAACTGCAAAAATCAATGCATCCTATACTAAGTCACAAATGGTCCACTCATACCCAGCCCCGACTAAAATGTTGCTGCGCCTCCAGGAGGATCTATAAAAGAAAGCAAAGGGAGTCAGTACCCAGTACTGAGCAAGGGATAATAAGAGTAGGGGCAAGCGTGGAACACTGGCATGATAAAACAATAAAGAAAACAGATAAGCAAGTAAACAAGTAATAACATCACATATTCTCACACCAGTGCTTCAACCATATTACATACATGAATGCATATGATGCATGACCTAGCATACACCTATTTACCCTAAATGCAAAGCAAAAAAGCCTAGACCGGCACCTACCTATGATCCACGAACCCCTGCCAAGACCAGACAGAATGATGACTGTACCGAAAGTGCCAAACCGGGCACCCATGATATTGCATGTACCGACAATGCCAAAACCGGACACCTATGGTACTGAACACAACATCAATGCCATGCCCAAGATAGTAAATGTACCGACAGTGCCAAAACCGGACACCCATGGTACTGAACAGTACTGAACATGACAATACCGCCATGCCCAAGACTATGTATATGTACATGTATATAATCAGGCAAGGGTCGCCACAACCACATATAGGCTCATGCAAACGTGCATATCATGTCATGCCAATAACCAGATCACAGACAACCTATAACCCTAGGTTCATATACCTCGGCTTCTAGCCTACGAGATTTGCAGTAATCCGTGTTCATATAATTCAGCAAACCATAATCGAGTTCCAACAAGTCAATTCCAGATTCTAGTATCTCGTCTTTAATGTCTAATAGTCCTTTTCCAAGATTCAATATCTCATTCTAAGTTCCATTAATCCACTCTCAATGCCACAATCATTCCATCAAGTTAATCAGGTTTCCAAAAGTCTATAATACACATCCAATGTTCCTTAATCGAAATCATCATCATTTACCATTCCTTTAAACAACCAGGACCAAGAATTCCAGAATAAAGCAATAATCACCACAAGCTGGGCGACCCGCGGTATTCGCCGGGGTATCCAATACCGCGACTTATACTACGGATGGAACAACGATCACGGCCAAAGCAGTGGCGGATCCAGGAATCGAGTACTGGGGTGGCTAAAATTTCTGAGGCCCACAACATCCTACATGCATGGTTAAAAATCTGATTCTCTCTCGGTTGGGGGGGGGGGCTTGGGGTATAGAAATTTTTTTTGTAAGTGGAGATGGGGGTCGGGTTGGGCTTGAAGAGGAATATAAAAAAAATTTTGGCCTTGGGCCACTGGCCAAAAGGATCCCGCGGCATTTGGCCCTTGGTATGCAATACCGTGGCCAATACCACGATACGCGATTCCAGAAATTCAGAGGTGGGGGTCGAAACCAGGGGGAAAACAAGAACATTCAAAAACTCAAATAATCCATTGCCTGAAAAAATCACGATGTCGGGTACCAAATCTTGAAGCTTTAACACGTTTTGACACCGAAATCCTTCAATCTATACTTTAAAACCCTAACTCTCAATAATTCAATAAGCCGGCTCCAACAATCATCTAGGAATTCAAGAATTCGGATATATGAACTTACCTCGATCACCTAAATGAGCCGATTCACTTGAATCCACTAATTTGATGCCAAGAACAAGAGCACAAGAGAGAGAGAGCGTTTACTAGTAATTCTGCTGGCTGCAAATGAAGTTTAGGGTTAGGGAAAAGGTGGAAACCCTGATCAAAATAGGTCGGAACCCAAACGGGCCAGGCCATGGGCCACTGCGGTATTCCACCGTAGTCTCAGAAATCGCGGCTCCAAACTGTGGGTGCGACATAAAACGTCCAGGCATTACACAAGCCCAAATCTCATAATTAGATTAATTATACAATTAATCATTAATTTAGACCATTAAATTGATTAATACCCAAAAACTGGCTTAAAACTGAATCAGGATTCTAAATCTGTAAGTGTGTCAAGATTTTGAATTCTGAGTAAATATCAAGATTATGGATTTTATCAGGATAATAATTTTGAAATCCTGAAATCTTGAATATTGAATCTGAAGATGTGACCGAATTATGAATAAATGGGTAAATGAATACTGAATCTGAAGATGTGACTGAATTCTGATAAGGGGTAAATATATAGAATTCTGATAAGTAAAATTTTAAAAAACTCTCTAAATTGTTCCTCACATTTTTCTCTCAAAGATGCGCACCCAAACCTTGTAACTAGGTTGTGTATTTATAAACACGTACACAACTCTAGTTTACAAAGAAGCCTATCACAACTAGAATTTTTCCAAGTATTACCCGTATCTAATTCTAAGATATCTTCAGTAATATATTCCAAGAATCTAGTCTTTTCCGCTTCTTCTCATTTGGTTTGGGTAAGATGAAACCATATCTTCAAATTTCCTTGAATAACCAAGATTTGATCTATAAACAAGATTTTATCTCCAATCAAATCTTCATATATTTTAAATTAATTAAGGTAACAACAATACCAAACCACTCAAGATTTACAAATTTCTCAAGTGAAACACATTGCTTAGGGTATTTCCAACCAAGACAAATAAATAGGTTGGATCGAGATGCATATTTTTTAGTTTGGTTATCTCCAACCAAGACCAATAATTCCCACTATTTTTAGTGGGATAAATTGTAGGAGCCTAATTTTTTTATTTTTTATTTTTCTCTTTTATTTTCGTCCCAATTTTTTTTTTATTTTTGTAATTAATGTATTAATATATTAATTTACTCCAAAAAAATATACTTACAAAATAAAATTTATACATATAACATATAATTTATTTATATTAAATTGTGGTAAAATTACCAAAATAAAAAAAATCTCCAACATATAATAAATTCATTGCATAAAAATTAAAAACATACAAAGTGGTAATATTAAATATCAATTTTGAAAAGGATCAACATTAAAACATTGAAAAATTAAATAAAGATAATTTAGTAGGAAGGTATGTCCACCAATGTTGTCGAAATATTGTCCATATAAATATATATATATATATATATATTATAAGTAATATATATATATATATATATTATAAGTAATCCATCCAATTTATTATATATATATATATATAATTAAAAATGATTCATTTCTTATATCATTTAAAATAGTTTTAGTTTAAAAAAATACTACCTCCGTCTCGAACCCACAACCTCCCCCACTCCTCCTACCGCACGCCATCTCCTAGTCAAACTTTCCACCACTTAGACAACTTACAATTTATATTATATATTATAACAATAATATATATAGCACATATATATGTAATTCATATATTTAATTAATTTTTAAATTATATATTTAATATTTAAATAAGATTTATTATATATTTTATTTATTAAATTATATATTATATTTAATTAATTTTCATAATATATATATATATTTCATATTTATTTAATTATAATTTAATAAATTATAATTAAAGTTTTAATAAATATTTATTTATCATTTAGTTATAATTAAATTAATAAATTAATATTTTATTTTCATGTAAAGAATAAAAAATCAGGCGAGGAAAATGATATTTCGTCGTCTGGTTTAATTTGTCGCCTAATTTATTTATTTTTTTTAAAATCAGGCGGCAAAAATGACATTTTGTGGCCTAAATTTATTTAATTTTTTTTAATTTTTTGAAAACCAGGCGACACGAAATGTCATTTTTGTCGCCTGGTTTCGTCGCTTGGTGGTCTTTTTCTTATAGTGATAGATGATGTGAAAATATTTTTTGATGAAAGTTAAAAAAATGAATATTAAGAGTTATTTGTAAATATGAGAATATATATATAAAAGATAAATGAAAAAGAATATGTAAGGGATTTTCTTTTAGAGTAAAAAATAGATTTATGATTGGAGATAAAACACATTAGCTGATTGTAATTTACACCGTAAGCAACTAGAAAAATAGTGTTGATGGTTGGAAATGCTCTTAGAGATTCAATGCACTCCATACATGCACTCTGAAGTTATCCCATAGCTCTGCCTCATACTGCTTCACACATGCAAACTCTACATCAAACGTGATGCCTCAAAAATTATCTAACATCACAAAATAAAAAATAAAAAATAAAAAATAAAAATAAAAATAAAAAATAAAAAAAACCAACACAGGCGAAGTATTAAGGTATGTTTTAAACAGATGCAAGTTCTTACGTTTCTCCTTGTATTTGGCATTCGGAATCTGATTTTACATTTTATTGTTATTTAATGACAAGATGTCCTTTTAGTACAAATATTTAACAAAAGAAAAAAAAAATTCAAATGCAATATTTACAAACAAGTGCTTGGTAATCTTGTAAATGTGTCGAGGCCTCCCTCCCCTATTGGTAATCAGAACATCACAACTTGAATTCGTCAGAACCCATGGATCTTGATCTGTTCTTTCTTTACAATGTTAGCCTGTGACAACAATCATTACAAAATCATCTTTCTAGAAATTAACAACCTTAAGCTAATCAAGGCATCATCTTCTGAGATAGCACATAATAGAAATACCCGAACAAGGAATGTTGAAACGTTCTTTCTCTGATCACCCTGGAGCTGAATAACCTGAATTGAAATAGAAATCAGACGAACATCAAAAACAACAAATCAAGGACAGAGGCATTTGTAATGGCACAATCTAGGGTGGGATTAATGTTAGGTACATCAGTACCTGGCCAAGTTCAGGGTCTTGGACAACTGTACCATTGCAGCAAAATTCCTTCTTGAGGTCCTTGAGGATTTTGGTGTAGCTAAACTCCTTCTTCAGTCCCTGGACAGTCGTCAGGCTTTTCCTACCATTCCGTTGTTGTATGCGGATGTGCACATAGTCTTTCGACCCGACACCTGAATCTGCTGCATTTGCCTCAGCAAATGGATCTGTGTTAAATATCAACAGCGTTAATTATTAGTAATTCAAGGAAGATGACAGATAAACTCTCCAAGGCTAAAAGAAACATATTGTTCGCAATGCTTTGTTTAGGGTTAGAGTTTAGAGATAAACTCTCTGAGGCTAAAAGAAACATAATGCCCATATGTTCGCTTTGTTTGGGGTTTAGGGTTTAAAAATAAACTCTTCCATCCTTAACCCTTTCTTTGCGAGTTCAAATTTTAAATGAATTGATCAGAAAAGATGGAAAAGTTGCCTTCAATTTCTTTCCTCATTTAGGAAATTTTATATTGAAAGAAAATAATGACAATGATAAGAGACGGATGTAAAAGGCTACTTTTGTGTCTTTGTAAATCATTTTCCGCCCAAACAATTTATTCCCTTCATTATTTTTTTAATCACCTTTCCCAAAGTAGCCCTTAAATGTCAAGCAATTTGTTGATACAAATAGATGAAACTGAAAGGCCAAAAGATTGAAAGTATTTGACCTGTTTGGTTGCATTATTATAAATTTCTCTTAAATGTTGAGCAATTTGTTGATCCAAATAGATGAAAATGAAAGGCCAAAAAATTGAAAGTATTTGTCCCGTTTGGTTGCATTATTATAAATTTTTGTTTTGACCAAAAACTGCAGAGTCTTACTCTCATTCACACATAAACAAATTTGTTATACATGAAAAAGGTCACATAAAAATTACCAATTAAAACACCCAAAAAAAAAAAATGCAATCAAATACTATGATATTAAGAACAAACTGTCGGCAAGAGGGTACCCACATTTCACGATGCAAATATGCATCCATTAGATAGACACACATACACACACACACAAAAGAATGATCATGTGATGTAAGCAATGCCCTATCATAAGTCTGGAGGTATCCTGTTGTTTATTATTAGTATTATTGAAGAAAATAGAAAGGTGTTCGTATTAGGATCCCTTACCAAAAGCATTTGGAATTTGGATGCCAAAATCAGACATGAACCTTGTGAGTGGGCAAAAATCCAACAAAGTGCAGTAACCAACCTTGATATGATGCCTGAAGACACGTTTCAGATGTCAGCACCCTACATTTTTTGGGGGTGGGGATGTGATAAAACTCACAGAGATACATATTACAGTTGAGGATTCAACCCCACACCTTCTACTGAATAATGAAACTGACAACCACTAAATTAATTACCCTACGGCATCATTGTCAATTGAGCATTTCATTTTTGTTTGTGTGTTTTTTAAACCCTAGCATAATTGAGAGCAAAACTGAAAGTAAAAACGACGAGAAAAATAAAATTACAAAGGAGGGAGATAAAAGTGGATATGCAAATTAAGCAGAATGAGAATTACCTTGTTTGAATATAATGAAGGGGATAGTAATTGCTTTTGTTACAAGCTAGGAAAGAAGTGCACACAGGCAGAGGGGGAAAATAATTGAGAGTTTAGGGCACAAATGAAATGATGTTATGGAAAGAGAGTAGGGAATAAGTGAGGAAATAATACCAAAAATACATTACAATTCACGTGGCTGTGCTGAATTTAATAAATGCCAGTAACATCTATAAGCTTTTTGTTCATACAATAATTCCTAAATATAGTGCACCTTTTCCTTGTATTTAATGGTTGATGGGGTTTTGTCCCGCATTGATTAGAATAAAAAATTGTGTGTACATAGTAATTATATTCACACTTTTATTCTGCATGAAAGAGACAAGAATAGTCATCCAACACTTTCATCTATAAATAAGTGAGGTTATGGTTGTTGTAAGATGCATCAATAATAGAGCTTATAGTAGGCATTGATTTATTCCCTTTTAAGCCTATTTTGATCATACTGTGATGCTTTCTTGTTTTGTTAAGAGATGTGTTGTGGATTTACTAGCCCCTTGTATTTTTGCCTCTTAATAGTGTATTATTGCTCCTTTTTGCCTATGGATGTAGGCATTTGATTGACCGCGTATATTTTTTTGTTTATTTTATTTGTTTATACTCTGTCTGGTTACTCGTCATTGTTAGCATCCCACGATCAGTGGGGTTAACGGAGTCCTCAGTTGATATTGGTCTTGGGCAATTATTTCTATCATTAACTTTTTCTTAAAGTTGTTAAATGGTGGAGTATATACTCCAAAAAAACAAAAATCTCACCATCAAATATATAAAAATATGAGTTCATTTCTCCAAGTAAATGGTATATATTGTAGGGTAATAGGCTGATGGCAATGATAATATTTAGATAATTATTAAGTATTTTGTGAGTTAAACAAGTTACTATATAGGGTATAGTATTTAAACAAATAATTGTAATAAACTTTTAATTTGTTCCAAGAGACTAATTGTAATATAAGCTACTGTATACGATTTGGTTTAAAATCAATTATTGAATGGTTGGGTCAGATTCAACAATTATACACTTATATTCGACATCAACAGTAATCTATCATTTTATGGTAAGGGAATGATGGATGCTGAATCGGAAGCAATTTCCAATGATAATGCTGATTAGGATTGGCTGACAGCCAAATTATAGATGCAACGAATATTAAATTACAATGATACATCTATTTATATTCTCTCTTTGGTACCATATTATTTATCCTTTAGAATCATGGGTATTGTGTGTCTAAATATTTGTCGTTTTGTACATTTTAATACATATATTTAGCTGCTTTTCATTTTTACCTCATTCTTATTTTTGTATTTAATTAGATAGCGATGCTTATTTTTAATTTATAAGGGTCAATTAGCGAGAGAATGGCTCCATACTTGTACCGAGCAAGAAAGCAAGTAATTTAATTTCATTTTTTAAAAGCATGCATGAAATGTCTCCAAAAGGTAAATAATAAGGTACGGAGAAAGTAGTGAATAGGAAAACATGTAATTGAATAAATTCAATACATTTATTATAAAATTCAACACATATTCATTAAAGTTTAGCATTTTAGATAGTTACATGATAATGTAATTGGTACTTAACTTTAACAATTTTTTTAAAGCAAAATGATTTCATTAAGAGGCCACGATGGCAAAAGTAACCGAAAAGTTTAGACACTAAATCCCGATATACTCAACTCGACAATCCGAAACAAAATGACAAATGGAAAGGTCCGATCCCGATTATAACGCTTTTATCGGTACAAAACATTACTGAATTATTTAAGTAAAATGAGAGCCCAACTGATTGTGTATTTAAGCAAATGACGTCCTTATTTCAAGGTGAAATCAATAAGGGATCGCGCTCGCAACCCAGTCTTAATCATGCCACTTATAAATAGTTGCAGAAAAAGCCAAAATGGTGGAGGAGCTTAAATAATTCCGTTGCTAAAGAAACTACACAATAAACTGTCATTATGAGGTGAACTTTAATAATTGAATGCGGAAATTTTGATGCTGATGAGGGAGCAGTCCGGTTACTATACAGATTCTACTATTTTTCCACAGTGCAGAACAATTCAAAATGGGTCGGAATATGTTCAAAATGGGTTGGAATATGTTCAAAACGGGAATTTATTCAATTTTCCATAAAAAATATACTATCCATAAATACAATAATGAATATATTTTTATCCATATTGAGCGGATCTGTATGTACAGATTCTGTATATAATTCAATTCCGCTGAAGGGGACATGTCTAGCCCCTCAGCTAGTATTGAATGAACCTTTGATTGTGTTCCGACCGGAGAAGAGTGGAGCATCTTTATTTTAGGATTGCTCGTAAGAGTAATCATATCTCCGTGGTCTATCACAATGTAAATTTTTAAATTTATCTAATTTAAATGAAAAAAATAAAGATTAAGTTTTGTAATAAATAGAATAAGTCTCAAATAGAGGTTAGTGTATAATTTTTTGAATTGGATGGATTATTATTTGTCAAAATGTCTTTTCCTTAAATATAAAATTAAGAGAGTAAGATTTTAAAAAAAATTGCATACCATATTATTATTAGTATTATTAACTCTAAGAAGAGTAGAATAACCGTCTTGATCGGTCATGTAATTTTTAAATTTATCATCTATTATATTAAATAAATAAAAATTTAATTAATAATTTTTTTGTAACTAATAGAAATAGAATCTCAAGCCTTCTTTCAAAAAAAAAAATTAATGCATTAATCATTAGACTAGAACACCTTATTTAATTTACATCAAAACAATATAACAAATTTTACTCCCTTCGTCACCTTATTTATCACATCAAAACAATAATATAAATACTACTCCCTTTGTTTTATACTATATTCGATTTAACTTTTTACGAGTGTTAAGGAATTTTAGAAAATTGTATACGTTGATATTCCCTATTAAAAAGTAAGAAGTAATCACTTTAGCATTAAATCTATTGTTCTTTCTCTTATGTAATTAATGTAAGATATTCTAGGCCTATCATTTAAAATAATTATCATAAGAAAGTGGACAAATATATAATTTTGAACTTTCAAAAATGGAATAATGGACAATAATATGGAGAACGGATCCTATGCAGAATTCTGCATAGCAGAACTGATCAATTTTAAATAAAATATGCTCATAATGATGTTATATAAAATATGATCAATTTTATGCATTAAATGTGGACCACTAAAGTATTCTGAACATATATAACATTTTTAAGTAAAATGAACATATCTGCATATTTTGGATATTGATCACATTTTAAGGCAAATAGAGCGTTTCTGCATTGCTACCAAGACAGTTTTCTGCACTGAAACCAATCCGCAATAATATGGGTCGGATGGAGGGAGTAACAAACGAGGCACACTCGTGTGTGTAAATAATAAATTATACCTACCTTTTTTAGTTATAAAAGGAAAGGGAATAAATTATATCCATATATTAAGTAATCAATATATTAGTTTCTATGTCACAAATAAAGAAACGGTTAAATGGTCATGGATTTTGGCTTATATACTAAAGGAAATAGGTTTGATTCTTCTCCAATTCAAATTATTGTATATATGTACGTGTGTGAGAGAGATTAATGTATCCAAATTTGTCTTTCTATGCAAAGAATAAATATAAATTTAGTTTGCAAGAATCAAACTCCAACTATTTTGTTTAAATGTCAAACCGCTATACTATATCATCTTAATTGTAATATAAAAATATATAATATAATTAATACTTATATACATGCATAATTTATTATTTTATATTCACATTTGAGTGTGCTCAGTTCACTATTAATAATTTATTATTTGATAAACATATTTGAGTGTATTTCATTTACTAGTTATTTTTATTAGTAATGAAAATAATAATAAAAAAAAAAAGAATTTGAATTAGGATTCCTTACAGGCATTAGATTTTTTTTTGGCATATTATATTTGAAAGCGATTGCGTACAACGCAAGGTACAAAGGGAGATAAATAAAAAGGAATGAGTCGATAGAGAATTCAAATTCTAACTTTAAAATTGGAATATACTTCACTGATCCAATCCGGATCGGAAAGCATTGGAATTTAGAAACAAGCTTTTGGCTACCTCGTCCTGCTTCTTATCCTTCTTCTTTCTTTTTAAATTAGATGCAATGAATTAAGAGCAAACATTAAAACAAAATAGCTCAACTAAAAAGACAGAGACTAATCCAAAGAATTTGCCAACGATGCCAACTTGACCTCTTCAATATTATTACTCAAGTGGAAGATCCCCCTCCAAATTTTGTCAACAGATTACCAACAATATTCTCCTCGATCTTGAAAATTATGAATCAAAAGTTCATGAATCTCTATTCCTCTTTTAATGAAAAGGAAATATTTTAATAATACTTTATTTTCAAGATATCAAAAGCACTAATTGGATTTTGGATGCCAAAAATCAGACATCGTTGGCTACAACAATGTGCAATAATGAAAAATTAGAATTCAATCATCATATTACAATATACTTTAACAATTAATCATTATGAAAAATTTTATTAAAAATAAATCTCTAATTATATTAAAATTTGATCTTAGCAATTAATATTTTCTTTTGTAACAACCATGGTTTAGTTTTTGGGTAGGATTTTTAGTATATTTAATTATTTTATTATATCAATACATATTTTACAATCCAACAATGCACATATTAAGAGAATTTAGAGAAATATAGAGCATTTAGGGAGTCAACTAAAAAAAAAATTAAGAGAGAGTTTACTCTAATTACTTTGGGGATAGTGGATTTAAAGATAACCTCCCCATGGTATAGATATACATTTTTATAATTTGGTTATATATTGTAACACTCTAATATATTTAG
>MAYD01501046.1:0-14738 GCA_001909325.1 Ruellia speciosa
CACTGTCCAATGAGAATGGTATTACACTACTAATGAAAACAAAGATACTTACTTAAATGTAAAACCTTTAGTAAATAGTATCCTACTATAATAAAACTACATTCTGAATACTTTCCCTCGGGTGGCATAATGTACTTGTTCAATTTGAATAGCACATTAATGACCTTATTTAATAAGCAAAGTACACCATTTTTCTATAGAAGTGCTAAAACATCTGTGAAATACAAAGAATAACACCAGCATTTGTTGGAAAATTTGTTCAACCTAAACAACACAATATATGACCTCATGGCACAAAAAATCCATCCCAATTGCTGAGAACATCCTTAAACTGACCCTGGCATTATTGGAAAACAATATCAACTCGAAAAGCACAATTTTTGACCTCTTGGCACAAGGTAGCATCATGATGATTAAGGACATTCTTGAACATCAGGAATAATTCTGCCACTGCTGAAAAACTTCTTGTTCAATTCAAACTGGATAATCAACGACTTTGTAAAGTAATGCAGGTAAAAACTAGGATCGACCGTGCCCTGATGAATGATGAGCAGGCCCACATATTATACACATTGTGGGCCCACCCCACACCATGTCTAATTTGGCCATAGAATTTTCCAAACAACCTAAGTTGTTATAACATGTTAGAAATAGAATTTTGAACAATTATTTATAAAGTGAGAATACAATGACAAATACAAAAACGATATAGAAAAAACTTCGTACAATAGAAAGGAAATTATTCTGTTACCAAATATAATTTTTTACTAAATATAAAAACTGTGTGGTACGAATAACATCCTACCATAATTAAACTACATCCTAACAATAAACTCTTCATTAGTAATTTACTAATTTTCACTTGCTACAGTTTTTATCATGTTCACATGGTGGCAGAGTCCTTAGTTTGAAATAGTCCTACTTCCCACTGGAATGCACCACATTTGATAGTGTTTGGCATGGGGGAAACCAATGCTGTAATTTCACTGTAGTTTCACAACTGGCATGGAATGGATGCAGACTGGGTGGCCTAGAAATTGTCTGCCTTGGCATGCAGAATCTTATGCTATCTTGAATACTGAAGTTTCTTTTGTCATGGATCTTTTTGGTTTAACTTCTTAATTCTAGAATTGTTGTTTTTGACAACTTTGGCATTGAAGTGACCTGTTATACAACTGTGAATGTGATTTCATAATCCTAAGTTTTGAAGCATCTTATAACAAACTCACATTGGATAAATGTTAGATATTTTTGTTTTTCCTTATCTTATAATTTATTCGTGTGCTTAATCTTTTTTTCCCCTTCCTAGGTTGTGGCTAATGTAGCCAATGTACATCCCAAAGACCCTGATTTTCCTCCTTGTGGTGTTGATGATATGACAAGGCTTTCTTATCTTCATGAGCCTGGTGTGCTGCAGAATTTGAGATGTAGATATGATATGAATGAAATATATGTGAGTGGTATTCACAAGCATAACGCTGTGTTATTGATCTCCTATATCTTTTATTTTCTTGAGAGAGTGCTCTATTTTCTGGTTTATGTTTTGTATCTTTATTGAGATTTTTACTGTTTCTAATGATGGCGACACTATCGGTCACTCCTATTGGCTCTTCTGCAAGATTATTTTCTTCGTTATTCAACATGTATCAGAGGTTGTGTATTTTAACAATTAGTTGTAGCTGAAAATTTGTGCTGTATGTTTCAAGAGGCTGATGCAGAGATTGTTTTGCAGACCTATACTGGTAGCATTTTGATAGCAGTGAACCCCTTTCAACGGTTGCCTCATCTTTATAATAATCATATGATGGGAGAATATAAAGGAGTGCCACTTGGGGAGCTGAGCCCACATCCTTTTGCCATTGCAGATTCTGCTTACAGGCAATAAATCCTGCTCTTCAGGATGTTTAAACATTGCAAATAGCCTGCCCCTTTTTCTATTTTTTTTAATTGTTCTTTCCAACAACTGCACTGCAATTCTAAATGCAGGCAGATGGTTAATGAGGGAATAAGTCAGTCAATTTTGGTTAGCGGAGAAAGTGGAGCTGGTAAAACTGAAAGCACTAAGAGCCTGATGCGCTATCTGGCTTATATGGGTGGTAAGCTTGTTGCTGAGGGAGGACGGACAGTGGAGCAGAAAGTCCTTGAGGTTAGATCTAGTTTAACTATCCTTTTTTATCATGCTTAATTGTAGTATTTTTTTTTTCTTTTTGATATCTTAAATACTTTCCATGTCACTGGGGAAGGCCAAAAAGAAAAAAATACTTTATATGTATATATATATGTGTGTGTGTGTGTAGAAAAATGATCAGTTTAAGTTTTCTTTTCTTCATCATTCAAATCTTTTGCCTTTCTTGCAGTCAAATCCTGTTCTGGAAGCATTTGGCAATGCAAAGACAGTCAGAAATAATAATTCGAGGTCATCTTATGTCTTTATGCATGATTTATTTGGGGTTTTAATCGCATTTTTAGAATTAAAGGATTGATTTTTCCATTGTCCTGATTAAACTCTGTCTCATTTATAAGACATAATCATAGTGCAACACAACTGCAGATCTGATTTAGCATCAGTAGTCATCTCACAGCCGAAACTGTCATAGAGTCATACTTCACACCACGCCCATGGGGCTGCTAGCTTGACTTTCCATTGCTAGAATATATTTAAGCACTTGATAACATAATGAATCAATCAACCAAAAGATAGTATTCCTGTGATCAATAAATTTGGAATTGGAATCAAAACATGCATCTCTATTTCTCATGTCTTTACTTGATAGTTCCCTCTTCTACAAATATGCACATTGCACAATATCTATCCTAGAAAAGAATATCCATTAAGCAAGGAAATAGTATTCCTAACTATTTTCCAAATAAGTTTGAGATTTGCAACACCCCATCAAGCCGGTATTCTCAAGGTGAGCTATATATGTTGATCAATCCCAGATTGCTAATCAAATCAGAAATGCAGGCTTTTTGGTATAGTCCTTGTCAAAATATCAGCAACTTGCAGCGATGGTTGGTGGACCATACAAATGTTCTTGTTGTTGATGTTTTCCTTGAAAATGTTGTTCTGTCTCCCCATGTTTTGTTTTGTCATGCTGCACTGGACTGTGAGCTATTGTAATAGCTTTTCACAGGATTGTTACTTGAAATTTCTAAGTCCTCCACAGGTCTTGTTAGCCATATACCTTTGCATATCCCTTAAGCCATAGCATGAAACTCGGTTTCTACACCACTGCAAGCTACAAATTTCTTGTTTCTTCTCCCTGAGGTTGATCGTTTGTCCAAAACACTTCCAGCCCAATCTGCATCCATACAAACTTCAATGACTGTGCTTCATCTTTATTTAAAGAACAATTCTCTTCCTTGTATTTTTCAAGTATTTCAAGATTCTGTAAACTGCCCTTAAATGTTTCTTGTTGGAAAATGCATAAATGAACTTACCATATTGACTGCAAAAGCAATGGCAAGTCTGCTATGAGAGAGATAGATGAGTCTGCCCATTCACCTTTTGATATGATTCTTTGTCAACCTCGTGCTCATCTTCTTCAAATCCAAGTTTCAGGCTTAGTTCTATTGGAGTGTCATCTGGTGTACACCTCAAGATGCCAGTTCCTAAGAAGGTCTAAAGTATACTTCCTTTGTGAAATTGAATTACCAAATCAGCTTCTTGTAACCTATATTCCCAAAAAGTATCCTAGTGTTCCCAAGTCGTTCAATTCAAATTATTTTATTGCCTTAAAAACATTCCTTCAGACACTCCACTTCCTCCCAATCACTATGATGTCGTCAACATAGACAATTAATATGCCTTCCTTCCTTCCGTTGAGAGTTTGATGAAGAGAGTATGATCAGATTGAGCTTTTAGATACCTCCTAGATTTTATCCCTTTAGTGAATTTGTCAAACCATGCCCGTGGAGGTTGCTTTAGAGCACTTTTAGCCTAGACACCTTTCATTTCATTTGTCAATGTCAAATCCTGGTGGAAAATCAGTATAAACTTCATTTAAATCCCCATTTAAAAATGCATTGTTCGCATTTAGTTGTTGAAGTGGCAATCTAAATTTGAAGCCAGAGATAGCCAAACTCTAAGGAGGCGTTTGGTTGGAAGGTTTGGGAATGGATTTAAATCCATAACAATATAACACTAACTTTTAAGTTAAACAAAATTAATTAGTTAAGTGATTGGTTTGCCACTTCAAAGAACCATTCAAATTACATAAAATATTTTAAAATATATTTATGGATTCAAATCCATTGTGAAAGCCAAACCCACCATTGAACCAGACACCCCATTACTGTATTAAGTTTGGCTTCAATTGCAAAGGTCTCCACACAATCTATACATTAGGTCTGAATGGACCATCTAGCCACAAGCCTTGTGTATCTCTCTATAATTCCATCTGCACTATACTTAATGGTGAAGAACCATTTGCATCCTACTGCAGTACAACCTTTTTATTTTATATGCAGATAAGATTTACAACTTCCCATGTTTGTTTTCTTTCAAAACGCCTATTTTTTCCTAAATGGCTTGTCTTCATTCTGGAAGAGTGAGAGCATTACGATCAAACTTTGTTTTTGTTTTATGATATTAGCAACATCCAGAAAAGTTTGGAGACTACCTGTCCTAGGATACAAAATTAGCAATAGGATGCTTTGTGCAAGAACTCACCCCTTTTGTAAGAGCAATAGGCAAGCCATTTGGTTCTGGTTGAAGTTGTATTTGAAGAGGAGCTTCAAGAGCAGAATTCTCATATGGGTTGTTTCAATCTTGAAGCTTTCCCTTAGGTTGGACATTTGACAAGGCTGAATTTAGGGCATATCAACCTTGGGGATGTTGTTTTCTTGAGTAGGCATGAGGATTAGGAATATCTAGCCAATTCTTTTTGCTTGTAGGATATTTGATTCAGGTGTAATAGGATTGGAATTTGGTGGGATAGAAGTAAGTTGAGAACTGTAATATCTTTGGATACAAACACACTTTTAAAGGTAGGTGAGAAGTAATAATATCTTCTTTTTTTCTTTTGTGTGGGGGAAGTGGGGAAGGGTAGGGGAATATGAATAAAGACACACTTGGTGGATCTGGGATCAAGCTTTGATATTTTATCGTTGTAACTATGCACAAAGGCAGAACTTCCGAAGGCTTTCAGTGGTAATGAGGATAGGAATTTTGCAGCACAGAGCTATGTGTTTTATACTTTAGGACTCTAGAAGGCACTCTATTTATGTAGGGTGTGAGAACTGCTTCCCCTTATATTCTTGGGAACTCTCATGGTGAATACAAGTGATCAAGCTATATCCGAAGCATGATGGATCTTTCTTTTAGATACACCATTTTATTGTGGTGTATCTGTATAAGAACTCTGATGGATGATTCCATGTTGGGATATGTATCGAGTGAGAACGGAGTTGACATATTCTACTGCATTATCTATTCTGAGAACTTGAATTTGAGTATAAAGCATGCGATGGAAGTTCATTCCTGTTACTAGATTTGGTTTTTTTCCAGTGTAAGCGTGTAACAAAGAGACAAATGAGTGGTAGTGCAGTGGCAATAATAATATAAGCATGCACCAAATACTTGATACGCAAAAGAAGAACAACATCACAAAGCAGCGGTTGCACAAAAGTCAACAACCTCCAGAAATGTATGAAAAAGAGAAACCACACATGTGAATAAAAGTTTAGCAACATAATGGACTAAAGAAAATAAGCAATTGGAGGTTATGAGGGGATTATTTATTTATTTTTGGGGCAGAGGAGCTCTTGTGTTTAAACATCCAAGAGAATAAAAAGGTAGAATTTTCATTATGCAAATAAAAGTATGCCTATTAAGACATAATTACAATGATCAATGAGAAATTAGAATCTAACCAGAACAAAAATATAAACTTACCAGGATGCAAGAGTCTAAAAGTGAATATAAATCAAGATACTAAATTCTGTGGTACTATTCATTACTATAAAATATTACTAAAGAACATCCTATAGTTCAAGACATTTATATGTCAATATAAGTTTTAACTTTTGATTCAAAAATAGATTTGTTCATTCATGGCAGCCGCTTTGGCAAATTTGTGGAGATTCAGTTTAATAATATGGGCAAAATTTCTGGAGCTGCAATAAGAACTTATTTGCTGGAAAGGTCGCGTGTATGCCAAGTATCTGATCCAGAAAGAAACTACCATTGTTTTTATATGCTTTGTGCTGCCCCGCCAGAGGTAATATATTACTTTTTGTTCAGAAATTACATTTGATTTTTGTCAACTGCCAGGCCAACGTAATTACAGGACCATATACATAAGGTGGAGTCCTAAAGTAAGTGGTGTGGACTCTTTGTAATGTTTCTACCTTATCTCTTAGAAATTTCTGTCCTTACTCCTAGAGCAATTCTTAGCTACAATGGTTTTTTGGTTTCATTTTATTGTTCATTGTACATGCCACATATTAGAAGTAAAAAATGTTTTGCTTGTCATCATGGGGATGGAGTTTACAACATTTAGTGCAAATGCGAATCATGAATGCAGTAGCGAATACCGGGAAATTATTTATGTTGATTGTACCATATTATATTCAAACTTATCCTTTATGTTTTGGAAGTAATTTTTGTAGAAACTTCAATGTATATGTCGAGTCCAGTCTATAAATCAGCAATTATCTTTTCCAGATATATTTTGACCAATTTTTCATATCTTGAGCGACTTCACTACAATTAAGTTTAGTATTTGTTGACTATGGGGGTCATGCCAGTCCATAAATAGGTATAATAAAACTAGGGAAGGTATGGTCGTCTTGATTATCTATAATTACATTCATTTTGTTTGCATGTACAAGATTCAGAAACACTTTGACCAGATAGCAGCTTTGTTATACTTTTGCAAATTTTCTTAACCATGTTCATAAGGCTCCAACTAAAAAGGAGCTACTCAAGATCACACATGAAAGTAGAAAGTATTATTGTTTTATATGAGGGTCATACTTTTTGTTGCCTCATAATGAATTTACCCGGTACTCAAGTATTTAATCTCCAAAATTCTTCATCATTTCTAACAGGAGATCAAAAAATACAAGTTGGGGAACCCAAGGACATTTCATTATTTAAATCAGTCAAATTTCTTTGAATTGGATGGAGTTGATGAGTCCAAAGAGTACATTACCACAAGGAAGGCTATGGATGTTGTTGGGATCAGTTCAGATGAGCAGGTATCAATATTTTGATGTTGTTTGCCCTTAAATTCATCATGTCTGATTGCTATGAAATATTCATTTGCAGGATGCAATTTTCCGAGTTGTTGCTGCAATTCTCCACCTAGGCAATATTGAGTTTGCAGGGGGAGCGAGTGACGGTTCACAACCCAAGGATGATCAGTCTCAGTTTCATCTTAAAACAGCAGCTGAACTTCTAATGTTAGTTTATATATGTTATCTGTCCTGATTTTTATGGAATCATCACGCTGTTGTGTTTCCAAAAATTCTATTATACATCCTGATATTTAGTTATTTTGTGGTAGAACCAAAAGCTACTAAATCTAGTACTCTTTTCTGAATCTATTGATTATTGTTATTTTTGTTATGCTCGTAAATTTCTATTTGGCGCCCCCCTGCCCTGTGGCACTCTATGGTAGAACTGAAAGCTCTTCATCTAAATTCTCTAGGTGCAATGAGAAATCACTTGAGGATTCATTGTGCAAACGTGTCATGGTTACTCGTGATGAGACTATAACAAAAAGCCTAGATCCAACAGATGCAACATTAAGTAGAGATGCTTTGGCTAAAATTATATATTCAAGACTGTTTGATTGGTAAGGGGCATAAACATAACAGATGTTATTTTTTAATTTTGTTACAGTATTTTTACTATGCTTGTTTTCCTTTTGTGTCAGGATTGTGAACAAAATCAACCACTCTATTGGACAAGACCCTGATTCAAAGTATTTAATTGGGGTGCTAGATATTTATGGCTTCGAGAGTTTCAAGACAAACAGGTGCTTAACTGGTATGCTTAATCTTCTTCATTAACAGTTGTTTATATCCTGAAGATTGTTGCATAGACGCATTTGTCGTCTTTTTCTATATCATAGTCTTACTACTATAACTTTAAATTTCAAGTTTCATTTGGCATAAACTTCAAGATCTTATGATATTGCTTGCCGAATATCCGTGGTGTTCTACCATATAATTATTGTGATAAGATTTTGATTCCAATGATTCCATCCCTGTTTTTATTTATGGTGGGTTGCTACATAATATTATGTTTTAGCAATCTAAATTTTACAATAAATATTTTTCTTCTAGCATTATGATTGCTCATTTCTTCATTATTCTCTAATGGTCAATGCGTTTAATGCTGATTTTTTCTGACTCCGAACACTTGCAGCTTTGAGCAATTTTGTATAAATTTAACCAATGAGAAACTGCAGCAACATTTTAATCAGGTGTTGTAACAATATCTCTGGTCTATACATTCTTTTTTAGTAAATGTGGATGTTTAACGTAGAAAGATCAAAGATGTAATGAAGATTAAGTCCACTATTTGGAATTAAAATGGCATTCTCTATGCTTTGGCAGCATGTTTTCAAGATGGAGCAAGAAGAGTACACAAAGGAAGAGATCGACTGGAGTTACATAGAGTTTGTTGACAATCAAGACATTCTTGATCTTATTGAAAAGGTACAATATTTCTTTATTTGAATTAACGGTATATTTTGGCCCATCATTTCTCGTACTCCCTCCATCCTATATTATATGTCCACATTGGATTTTCACAATATTAAGAAATTTTATAAAGTTACAATCCTATTCCAATTTATAAAGTAAAAACTAACCACTTCAACGTTAAGTGCTCTTTCATTTATGTATTTAGTGAAAGGGTATTTTAAATATATCATTTAAAATCTTTATTAAGAAAGTATACAATAATTTTACACTTCAAAAAAAGGAATAATTGGATGAAGGGAGTATTAATCACCTTATACTCCATTAATGAATATCTGGTTATGATATTTTTACATCATTTAATGTACATTTATACTATCACGTTGTTGACATTAATGTCATTCATAGATTTTACTTCACCTTGTGATTTATGTGGGGCATATATACCTTTGTTTAGTTTGATCCGTTTATTTGGTGCTTCTAATATGAATGATGGATGTTACTCACAATGGTAGTGATCCTTATGGAGAGTATGCTTGTCACTCTCTTATGCAAAAAAAAAAAAAAACATGGAAACAACTTGAATATGCTTGAGAAGTAAAGTAATATATTATCTTAAGATTTACAAGTTTTTCCTTAAGGTCATGTTAAAGAGTCCAAGTTTCAGATTTTCTTATTATTTCTTTACATGAACTTTGAGAATAGTGTGAATATCAAGATAATATTTTGGGTAAACTTATTTCTTATTAAAATCTTCCAATTTCTTGTAAGTGGTTGAAATTTGCCCTTTTACTAGTTACTCCCTCCGTCCCACCTTAATCTTTCAATTTGCTTTTTTTCACTTTTTAAGGTATTTGTAATGTGACTATTTTTACCCTTCATTTTATCAAATGAGTTTTATTGATAAATGTGCCACTCTTTTTAATGTTAGTGTTAAATAAAGGAAATTTGGGAATGCAAATAAAAATATACAGTATTAATTAGTAAATAAGAAGATTGAATGGGACAACTCAAAATAGAAAGTTGGAAGAATGAAGTAGGACGGAGGGAGTATATTTTAAAAATTGAACATGGCTTATCTTTTAAATGTGGTGTTTCATTTGATTTTCTACCATTTTTCCTTGTAAAAATCTTTTGCTTTATGATGTGTTGTACTTTGGTACCCTTTTGATTTGGATTGCATAACTTGGTTTTTGCCTTAACTCGCTTTTTTCTTTGCCTCATCTTTATTTATTTTTTTTATGATCCTGGACTTTGGAGTGATGCAACATAGCACATACTTGAATTATGTATTGAATTTCTCTATGGCAATTGAGCTTATTGGAAACTAGCATTTTCAATTTAGTAATTGCACTCAAGACCATTTTGTTATGTGAGTTTGACATAGTTGAATGGGTTTAATAGTTTCAACCAAATGATGTGAATATCATTTTTTATATTAACTGGTTCAATGTGTTCTATCACGTGTTTCTTAGGTGAAGAATAGAACATTAGTGTTTTTTGACCTCTGATTTTTATACCAAGTTATATAGTTACATATCTAAATGTTGATAGAGGGATGAATCATCATTTTATATATTAGTCATTTGTATTGCTTGAATAATATTCCTCTGTTATTGTTATTGCCCTTTTGGTGACACAAATAAATAAAGAACAGATTTTAGAGATGTAAACAACTTGATATTAGAATATTAACAATGTTAAACTATTATTGCAACAATTTGATTTCGAGGAGTTAAGAGCATGGATGGGAATTATGAGCACATGGTTAGCGAAAGGATTGCTTTGAACCAAGGAATTTCTTTTCATCGTGGTTGATTTTAAGTTTTAAATTAAATGCATTTTTCTCTTACACAAGTTCTGTGAACTTTCAGTACCATTAATACCTACTACATTTATGGTCTGATCCCATTTAGAATGAAATGGTGCATTTTTATATCTTTAGAAAAAGAGAGAGTTACGGGGTGCGATAAAGGAAGGAGATAAGGTGGAAATGATTATTGTCAAAGATGAAAATATACAATTAATCTGACTTGTTTTCACAATAGTAGGATGAGTACTTGCTATTAAACCTGTCGACAAAGTACGAAGATTGCTACTTTAAATTAGATATATTAAGTTGATGGCATAGGACATGTGTGAGGTCTTTATCTTAGATTATATAGTGACTTTATTGAGTTTTATAATTAGTAGAGGCCCTGACAGTGATGATTAATTAATCATCATCAGCATCCAGATCCACATTGCCATGTAGAAAAGATTGGCATCCATTAGACACTGGGTCCATCTCATAGCTGCTGTAAAGCTATAACAATTCTCACTGTCACTTTCTTGGCAAAGGAAGCAAAAGACTTGTTATAGTCTTATCCAAACTTTTCATGAAATCCATTGGCAACTAACTGAGCCTTGTATTTATTTACTGAGCCATCAGGATTATACTTAATTCTATAACCCACTTTCACCCAATAGCATTTTTCTCAAGTGTTAAGTTCCAAGAATCATTCCTCTTCAGAGCTTGGAGCTCATCATGTGTAAAAGCAAAAAACCCAGCCTCATCTGAACAAGTTTCAGCAAAGTTCTTTGGTTCAGTAAGCTTCCCTGAAGTGATATGCAGCTGAGAACACACATAATCACTGAGCCAAGCAGGGGCGCCTTTAGTCCTTTGAGGCCAGGAGGAGGTACTAGTGCAGGATGCATAGAGGAAGAGATGGACGGATTGATCAGGAGTAAGAGATAAAGGATGGGCAGAGGAACAAGGAAGAGAAGGAGAAGACAAATAATCTGCCAGTGCAGGACCAGAAGAAGAAAGGATAGGGAGATGAAACATCAGTTTCAGAAAAGGCGGGATGAAGAGGAGTGAAATTGTTAGGTGAAGAGGGTTTATCAGAAGAGTAGCAAGGTTGAAGTAAACGATTATAGAGTCATGGGAAACAATATTTTTGTAGTGTACCTTGATGTTTGCATGATTGAAGTCTTCTCTATCATCGTTAATGTAGTAACTTTATGAGGAATCCAATTGCAAGGCTATATCCTAACACCTACTCCTACAATCTACATAACTGAGTTACAATTGTTATTACAAAAAATTGACAGCGTGTAACATTACGAATTGAAAAGAATACCTTAATCTTTTGATGACTTGTTTAATTTGTTGGTGTTTGCAATTATGCATTTATACCAGAAAAATGCAAGTTATTTTGATATGCATTGGCCTTGACTCTCTTGAAAAATGATACATCTAGGTACTCACATTTTGTGATGCCTCATCTTTGGCATAGAAATTATGTAAAATATCAAGATATTTATCATGGTTTTATTCTGTTACCCATGTGAGAGAATGGTGTATAGCAATGGATCTCCTTGTTGCATCTTTCCTTGCTTGATACAACATTATAGTGGAAAAAATTACGTTTTGTGCTGAAGTTACTTATAGTGGATGCATTTGCTAGCCTTGTATTCTGAAGATTTATTTTTGACAATGTGGTTTGTCACTCACAGAAACCTGGTGGCATTACTGCTCTTCTAGATGAAGCGTGGTATGTATTTGTCTATTCTAGTTCTTGTAAATCATATATAAATTGTATAATGGAGACATACATTCATTTTCTTTTTTGCTTATGTCTTTTAGCATGTTTCCAAGATCAACCCATGAGACTTTTGCGCAGAAGTTGTACCAAACATTTAAAGACCACAAGCGTTTTAGCAAGCCAAAATTGTCACGAAGTGGCTTCACCATTTGCCATTACGCAGGAGATGTATGCTCATGTTATAAAATGAAAATAGCTTGGAATTATTGTAGTGCCTGGCTGCTTAATTTGAGTTTTGTTGGGCGAATATTCTTGCAGGTCACTTACCAGACAGAATTATTTCTGGATAAGAACAAAGACTATGTGGTTGCTGAACATCAAGCTCTTCTTAGTGCTTCAAGTTGCTCCTTTGTTTCTGGCCTTTTCCCACCTGTACCTGAATCTTCCAAATCGTCAAAATTCTCTTCCATCGCTGCTCAATTTAAGGTTTATTTATTCTTTGTATTCTTGAGCATTTTGTTCTTTCTCATTTTTCCCTCTGTCCCATTTATTCTGTGTCTTGTATTAATTCAATTCAGCTGCAACTGCAATCTCTACTTGAGACTCTTAATGCAACAGAGCCTCACTACATCCGTTGTGTTAAGCCTAATAATCTACTAAAGCCTGGTATCTTTGAGAATGCTAATGTATTACAGCAACTTCGCTGTGGGGTGAGTTTTAACTGATTGCCTTTGTGCCATGATGGTCATTGTCTCTATTATCACTATTTTTGTCTTCACTAGTTTATTTAGATACAAGCATTTCTAAACTAGATCCTTTTACCAGGGTGTTATGGAGGCAATCAGAATAAGTTGTGCTGGATATCCCACACGAAAAACATTTGATGAATTCAAAAGCCGTTTCAAAATCCTTGCACCTAATGTTTTAAGTGGAAGGTAAAAATCACTAACCAATATTTACTATTGTAGAATACATTTATCGTGTCCATATTGTTGAAGAATTTTCCTGGATTAAATGTATTATATAAGATGAAACTTTGCTATAGAAGTATTTCAGAGATTCTTGCCTTGATCATGGAAATGTAGTCTATTTGTCAGTCAATATTACAGCATAGCACTAATGTAAATGAAAACTTTTTTGAGTAAATTGGGCTTATGTATGAATGTTTGCACGAATAAAAACAATATCTTTAACTCTTCCTATATGGCGTGATTATTCTAACAATAATAATGGGGGCCAATGGCCATAATAGCTTTTGAGAATCCTTTGCTAGTGATAGTTTTTTCTTTTCTTTTTTTTTTTTTTTTTTTTTTTTTTTTTTTTTGAGAATCCTTTAATAATGAGGGTCAATGGCCATAGCGAGGGTACGTTTCATATTATATTCATGTACCGAATTTATCCTCATTGTAATGTCCTTACTAGTGAGTTTTTTTCTCCTAGTTATGTTCCCAGGAAACCCCTTGGCACCTTAACAGATTTCTGATGTTCAAACAGTTCATGCGTGAATTCTTCTTTCAGTATTTAAGAATAAGCAATAAATGTCTCATTGATTTTTTCCCACAATGATTGTTGCGGATCTAGAAATCTCTTGAATACTTCTTGTATTGACTGTATTTCCTGCTGGCACCAATAAATGTAAAAAAGTTATGCTGTAGACTTCCACTAGATTTAACTGTAAAATGTGAGAAAATACTTCGAAGATACAACTATTAACAAAACTGGAACAACTAGCATACTATCTATCCCACTCTTGCAAGACAAACAGAAAGATTCATTCACTTACTCCATCTTTTCTAACCTGTCACTTAACTACAAACTTATGCTGAAAAATCTTATTTATAGGAAAAACTTCCTAAACCCCAGCTCTTGAAAGAGTGAAAAAATAGAACTCAAATCCATCCTAACTATTACAATAATGCCGGATGTATGTCTTTTTCACCAACTGATCTTTTCAAGATAAGTTGGCTGAGATGTGAAGGTGCAGAAATTGACCAGTACCGCTCTCTGAGTGGTTAAAATTTCCAATCATAATGTGCTTTAACAGAGTATCTTTGGCAAATCGGCTCCGTGTAATTTACGGATTATCACATCTTGGATTGATGCCTTTGCCAGACCAGTTTGCCTATCTTGTGACCGGCTTCTTTCCCAAAACTGCTTAGCGCGCCTAATCCCAATTCTCCCTAAGGGGACAACTTTTAATTATACTAAGGACCTCTAATCTAGTGAACCTGCATTTCGAGACAAACTATATCGAAAACCATCAGTTTTTCGTAAGCAGGTGCATCAATGATAATTGCATGTATTTTGATTATTTAGCTCATATTTCACCTAATAGTCCATCAATTAAGTGCAAAACTTGAAAAAAATACCTTAGAAAAGATCAGGTGATAACTTGCCAATGCTGATTTTTTTCCCCATTACTAAAAACTAATTAAATTCTTTAAAAGACTTGTTTAAATATTATTTATCAATTGTTTAAATTATTTTAGCACTATTTCAGCAAATAATAATCATTTTCAAAACTTATGTGAAGTTTCTTAAAATTAATTCAGCACT
>MAYD01501047.1:0-17950 GCA_001909325.1 Ruellia speciosa
GCTGAAAAAGATGGACTAAAATTAATTCCCCATTGTTACAAGTTCCAACTATTTAAACTCTATATGAGTTGTTTGAATGTTAACTGTTTAAATCTTTTTAGTTCTATTTCAGCAAATAAAAAATGTTCAAGTCTTACATATTAATTGTTAAAACCTAATGTGAAGTTGTTTGAAGTTGATTCAACACCCTAAACCCTAGACATTTTAAGCAAGCTATTCTCTACTAAAAACGATAAATTAGAAGTGAGGCTATCAATGAACTTTCCCGCTAAGTTCATGTCAGTACCCACAATTGATTTCTAGAATGTAATAGATCAAATTCTAACCTATTTAAAAGGTGCTCCTAGATTAGGAATATTGCACAAGAAAAGTGGACACATTCACATTCAATATTTCTCCAATGTGGATTAGTGAAACATTGAGCTAGGTTGGAGATCTACAACGGGCTACTGTAATTATGTAAGATCATGAAAAGAAAGAAGTAAAAAATTTGTGTATCGATCTAATGCAGGGGCTGAGTGTAGAACAATAGTGTATTTGACAAGTGAACTACTATAGGTCATCAAATCCTAAGAGAAATTGGTAATAAGAACACAATGCCAGCCCAATGTGGTGTCATAATGAGGTGGCTCTTGACTAGCCTCTAATACAGTATTTCATGTGTACATTAAACATATTGAGATTCACTGTCACTTTGTCCAAGAGAAGTTTTAAGAAGGTTTGTTTGCTGCAAGGCACGTGAAAGGAAAGACTTAGAGACATTTTTACCAAAGGATCTAAATGGTGCCAGGATTAGCTGCATTTGCAATGTTGGGCATAATAAGTATTTATGCTCCTACTTGAGGGAGAGTATCATGGGACGTGTATAAAAATATGTGCAGTAGAGGATATTTGGATGATATAGTGGTTTTGTTGTAACTGTGATAGCTTGCTCCACATATCTAGACATTGCTTTGGGAGACAAATATTCTCCCTATTCTATTGTCTTGCAATTTCCAATACTCGGCTTTAGGATATTGTTTCATTTTTTTTTTTTTGTGGAGTTACCTGTGCTATAGATATAATTGCCATTTCAATCTCTTGACTTCAATCTTATTAGAATTGAATGTCATGAATCTCAAGATGAATTTCTGCTTGTGACAATGTTTGTAGTTATGACGACATCAATGCTTGTCGAAAAATTCTGGAGAAGGCTAACCTCCAAGGGTATCAGGTACTTTTTATGCTATACTATTTGCTTGTTTTGTCATGATATGCCATTATTTTGTTGTATGATGAAACTTACTATGGAACTGTATTCTTTTGAGCATTTGGGGAGTGGAGAACATGAGTTACACTTGCTCATAAGAAATGTAAAGTTGAGTCACGATATGTTCTAATGGTCTTTCAGCTTCTACTTTATTAAGTGTTTCTCTACCTCGACGTGTTTTATTCTGGCATGTTAAATAGGATAATGAACAATGTAGATGCCCACTTTGTTGTCACAGTATACCTTGATGTGTGAAAGTGTAATATCTTTAACTCTTCCAGTAGTATTTACCCATACTACCTCATGGATGCCATGCACTATTTCCCTAAACTCCACCCCTGCACTACTCTTTGCTACAGAATTTTGTGTTTTGTTCCTCCATGTAACTAAATTTCCTTCAAATGTGCACTACCCATATGTAGGACTCCTACTTTGCGCATGTATGTAAGACTCGATCTTTAAATGCTACCTTCGTTTGAATAATAGGCCTTTTTCCAGGAGTATGCTTCAAATATCTCAAAATTCTAAATACTGTTGCAAAATGAGTTGTCCCAGGATGATGCATGAACTATATGTTACATGGACTCGGATATTGGTGTTGGATACGGGGACATATCCGAGCATCAGATCTGGATGAACCCAAAACTTAGGATATGTGGACTCTTCTAAAAATTGGACATGGTGAATGGATCATTTAGGGCTTCCTAAATAGTTCACGGAGCAAACAGGTAAGACATTCTAGATATAGAGGCTTTTGATCGTTAGACAATTTCTCTTTGTAAGATTTGGGAAAATAATAATTATCACATTCGACAGGCTATGAGTATATTATTATATACACCAATGCATGGGCCTTTATAGAGACTAAATGAAATCAAATCTTAACAATTCTACTCTAATCTCTATATATACACATTCCATGACACCCCCTAAGCTCGAACATAAACATTGATCATGTCCAGCTTGTTGCATATCTAGTTAATCCTAGCACCATTGAGTGCTTGGTGAAGATGTCTCCAGGTTGTTCCCCAGTATTCACATGCCCCGTAGAGAACAAACTCTCTATGCTTGAGCATAAACATTGATCATGTCCAGCTTGATGCATATCTAGTTAATCCTAGCACCATTGAGTGCTTGGTGAAGATGTCTCCAGGCTGTTCCCCAGTATTCACATGCCCCGTAGAGAACAAACTCTTTTGCAATTTTTCTGGAACAAAATGTCAATCAATCTCAATGTGTTTGGATTGTTTATGAAATATACTAGGTTTGAAGCTATATTGTAGAGTTGCTTTATTATCACACCACAATTAAGCTGGACCCGCAGTTTTCATCTCAACTTCTTCTAGAAGTTGGTGTAGCCAAAACAATTGAGACACTATGTGCGCTATGGCGCGATACTCAGCCTTTACACTAGATTGCGACACAACTTTTTGCTTCTTACTCTTCCACGATACTAGATTTTCTCCCACAAAGATAAAATAGCTTGTCATAAACTTTCGATCTATTTTAGAGCTCCCACAATTTGCATCAGAAAAACACTCGATGTCCATGCAACCACTTCTTTTATACACCCCCAATTCGGGGGCACCTTTTAGATAGCGTAGAATATGCTGCACTACATTCCAATGATCATCTGTGCGGTTTGACATAAATTCACTAACCACACTTATATAAATTCAGTAACCACACTTACTTCATAAGTAATACCCGGGAGAGTTATGTTTAGATAATTTAGCTTCTCCACCAATTTAAGGTACTGCTTAGGATCCTTAAATAGATCACCCGCTTATGTAAGATGTTAATTAGGTACCATAGGGGTACTGGATGGCTTAGTTCCCAATTTCCTCATGTCAGACAACAGATCTAACACATACTTCCTTTGGGATAAAAGGATACCCTTGCTATTCTGCAAAACTTTAATCCCAAAAAAGTACTTAAATTCTTCAAGATCCTTAGTTTGAAACTGGCCATGGAGGAATGCCATTGTGATTCCTTCACTATCTTTTCCGGTAATAAGAATGTCATCCACATAGACAACAAGGAATATGATGCCACACACTGTTCTCTGATAGAATACCGAGTGATCACTCTTAAATTTCTGCATGCCAAATCGCTCTATGGCATGGCTAATTTCCGAACCATGCATGGGGGCTCTGTTTCAACCCATGCAACAACTTACAAAGTCGACATACCTTATCTTCCTCCCCTAAGCAACAAATCCATGTGGTTGCTCCATACCTCAACTGCCTGTGGTCCGGCAGGAGAAACGGCTCGACTGCCTATGGTCCCGGCAGGAGCAATCAGAGTGACCAATGCCTATGGTCTGGCACGGCCAGTAGATACATGGAATTGACTATACCGCCAACCCACGGGAACGTGCGTATGAATAATCCGTAACACAGTGAGGCTAAACCACAAATCAGCATACATACCTCTCACAGTATCATAGCCTACCTAGGCTATACGTCGAGTAATACTCCGAACCTATACCGTCCTCATTACCCAGCCCATTCCCTCAATACTATTTGTCGGGAACTTTATTGTTAAGTCCACTCTTACCCAGTCATAGGTTAGGTCCAACCTATATCTATCTGCCGGGACTTTATACGGAATTCCGGTTCCGGTACGTGTTATAACATCACAACCACACAGTCTTTGGGATAGAACACTGACTCCCTATCCATGGCCATGACTCATATGCCAGGTCACATGGTCATTACTAAATACCGGGTCAACAACCATATATATATATATAGTAAAAGGGGTCATCACAACATACCACGAGGACAACCTCTCCCGATATACATATAATCACTGGCCTTCCCGAGATCGTAGACCACGTCCGCAATCACGGGAAAAGGCCACTACCGGCCATCCCAGTCGGGAGACAACTGCCCTCGCTACATGAACACTGGGCTTCCCAGGGTCTCTGGCCATGGTTCAACCATGCCTTCAACCGAGGGAATAGGTCGCACACGGCCATCCCAGTCTTCAGTAAGGTAAAGAGACAAGAGATGATTACGTCAACGGGGTACCGTGAAGGAATTCGTCCACTTACTCCCCTAACATGGCCTTGATCCCGGTTTGCCAGATCTTTCGGTCCTGACTTAAATATGCTAGTCCGTTCATGGCGCTGGCCTATCCCGCCAGATCAATATGGCCTTGACTCAGTTGCCAGTCCGACATAGCCTCGACTGAAATATGCCAGGCTATTTGGTCTGGTCTACTTTTTGCCAGGCCGACATGATCTTGACGTTCATGCCAGTCCAAACACGGTCTCGACTTTATGCCAGGACGTCAGGATCTCGACGCCGTCTGCCAGGCCACCTGAGAGGGGAAGGGAACCTCATCTCGGGTATCCCGAAGAAAAGAAAAGAAAAGAGAATCGGGGGAGAGAGAGAAAGCATCATCACGACATAAATAGAATAACCATAATAACAATACATAGGGGGTAGGGACTCAATGTAAACCCTTGCCTGATATGATCTTCATCCTCCAACAGTTTCCCACTTCACGTTGCAACATAATCTTATACGTACCCGGTTTCACTTGGACAGAACCTCCCCTTGGTTTTCTTAACTTCAAGGTTACCGAAGTAACCTTGATTATCTCCCTAGTCTTCTCAAGACTAGGGACAACCAAAAAGAAAGAAATGGAAAAGGAGAGGGAGAGAGGAGGGATGGAAGTACTGGTGTGGTGGAGGAAATGGGGGGTTTGGGGTGTATTTATAGAGGGTTTTGGAAGGGTTTCCTTCATGGGTAAGGAGCCCTCCTTAATTCATAAGATTTCAAGCCTTTCTTCATGATTAAGGCTGTAATCTGCACGGTGAGCGGTCCTTGAGGACCGCTCGGCGCCAACCGCTCGTGCATTCGGTAGACTGCGCAGTCTTTACGGTTTTGGCCATAACTTTCTCGTCCGACCTCCGATTCGAGATCCGTAAGTTGGGTTGCGAAGCTAATTCGATAAGGAATCTACCTGTAAAAATTACAGAGCCAATGGACATCTATACAATTTTCGACAATTTCTCAAAGTCGGGTCATACGTTCCTGTTTCACCGTTTTCGTCATCACTTCTTTTCTTTACCACTTCCTTACCATTTGGGACATATGCTACTTCTCTATAGACTCTTAGGCTTTATTTTCACGGGGTATTACAGTTTGTATGCTAATGGATCATTGGAATCAAATACAGGATTGGATGAAGAGGTCATACTGGAAGACGGAAAGAAAGGAACTTGTTAAAAGAAAGAAACATCCCAAGACACCAGAAACCAATTAAGACTAGGACAATAACACACCTATATCCTCTTTGGACCCAAAAGTATCCTACAAACACAAATTTTAAAGACTTGGGATCAAATTTTGACACTTGCGGACAAACATCATGAACAAAACAAGTGCAGCCAAAGACATAGGGCTCGATGGGAAGTATAGGGTTAGATGGAAAAAAGGGTAGAAAATGAGACTTTACCATCGAGGACATATGAAGGCATCCGATTAATTAAAAAGACGGCTAACATAGCATGAGCATCAACCGAAAGAGATTTTGAAACATGCATTTGAAACAGAAGAGCCCTAGCAATTTCCAAGAGACGTCTCTTTTTACTTTCAGCCACCCCATTTTGAGGAGCGTCAACACATGAAGACTCATAATACCATTATTAATCAAATACTCCCTAAAGGGATGAGAGAAATACTCATTGGCATTATCACTGCGAAATGTTTTAACATACATATTAAATTGAGTTTCAACTTCAACATTAAAAGCATAAAGATGAGTAAATACTTCAGAACGATGCTTCATAAAATAAACTCAAGTTATACGGGAAATATCATCCACAAAATTAACAAAATACTGAAAAACAGTTTTGCTAACGACTGGACATGGACCTTAAACATCAAAATGAATCAACTCAAAAGGCACACTTGCCCGTTTATTGACTATAAGTGAAGACGACACTTGATGAAGTTAGTAAAACTAGCATGTCTAGCAATTAATGAAGACATTTTCTGAAACTGTGGACATATAAGGTCTTCAACGTATCAAAAGAAGGATGCCCAAGACGATAATGTGCATGCATGGTGTAAGGACCCCAAACAAGCTATCCTTCGGGACTCCGAAGTATCCAGAATGTAGAGTCATCCTTTACCAGTAACCTTCGTCATACAATCCTGGAATATACAATGATCAGGAAAAAAAACAGAGAAAACACAATTCAATTGTCTAGCTAATTACTAACGGTAATAAAGTTAAAGGATAACTCAAGGAGACTTAAAATAGAGTCTAATGTGAGGGAAGAGGTAAGAGAAACTTTGCCAGACCCAACCACAATAGCTAAAGGATATCACTAAACACAACATCAAGTTCCTACGCACAGCAACCAAAAAAGACGATTTTGCCTTGCATATATAAATATATACCCAAAACCATTTTTTCTCAATTGAGCATTCATTCACTACAAATATCATACCAAAAATACCCGAAAATTGCAAAATGTCTCAAGTTGGAGAAAACTCCAAAGAAAAGGTAAAAATTCGAGCGACACATTGGAAAAAGCCAACGCGGTGGTGTAGGGGGCGGGGCAGCCATCGATCTCACCTCGCGCATGGTGGGGGCGGCCATAGATCTCACTTCGCGCATGGTAGGGGCAGCCATCGATCTAGCTCTGGAGAGGGCTAAGCTGGCCACCTCGCATGGTGCGAGGCGGCTAGCCGTTTCAGATGAAGGCGAGGCGGCCATTGATCTCACCTCGCGTGAGATCTGTGGCCGCCCCCACCATGTGCGAGGTGAGATTACGGCCACCCCGCCCTCTGCACCGCCGTGTTGGCTTTTTCCGATGTGTCGGGCGAATTTTTACCTCTTCTTCGGAGTTTTCTCCAACTTGAGACATTTTACAATTTTTGGGTATTTTTGGTATGATGCTTGTGTAGTGAATGGATGCTCAATGGAGAAAAAATGGTTTTGGGTATATATTTATATATGCAAGGACAAAATAGTCTTTTTTGGGAGTGGCGCGAATTTTTACCTCTTCTTTAGAGTTTTCTCCAACTCGAGACATTATATAATTTTCGAGTATTTTTGGTATGATGTTTGTAGTGAAGGGATGCTCCATGGAGAAAAAATGGTTTTGGGTATATATTTATATATGCAAGGGCAAAATCGTCTTTTTTGGGTGCTGCGGATAGTAGTTCAATAGCTAAAGTGCCACTGGCAATAGTGATGCGAGATGGAGATGAATATATGGAAAAAGTGGAGAAAGGGTATTAGTTACTTGTCATGTGATCAATGGCACCCGAATTGATAATCCACTTTGGTGAGGAAGAAACAAGACATGTGTTTTGGTTCCTGACTTAGTGATAGTTGGAAGTGAACGGGATGATGCCTGTAATGATTCTTGATACTATGCGAATTTGACATACTGATCTGCAGAAATAGTTACCGTTGGGGCAAATGTGGTGGATTGTAGCTCACTCATCATTGCCACATTAGCTGTCTTTCCCCCTTGCCTGTTCTTAGTTTGTAATTTCTTATAAGTACGCTTAGTGTGGCTTGTTTCCTGGCAATAGTAGCATGTAATTCCCCTTGATTCCTGATGATGTGTACCATTTTTCAAACTGCGATTGCTAACAAGTGCACTTGGCTGCTGAAGGGAAGCAATGCGAATATCAGTCTGAAGGATCCGCGTATACACATCCTTTTGAGAGGACTCAGTGCTCACAAGTATTTGTGATTTAGCCGCCTCAAACTGAGGACCGAGAGCTGCCAAAAAGCTCATCACAGCCATCTTCTCGTGTTGACCCTACTGAACTTTAATATCTATGCTAAAGGACATTAGAACATTTAGCTCCTCATAAATCTACTTGAAGTTCATAAAGTACATCTACAGGCATGATAGAATTGCTTGCACACCTCAAAGATCCGAGAGGCATTCCCTTTTCCAGCATATAAGAAGTCTAAATAGTCCATGAGTTTCTTCACAAACTCACAATGATTTACCATGCTTAGAATTTCACTCTCTATAGAGTTTGAAATTTGCAAAAACAGTGAAGCGTCATTGCGTAGCCAATCATTACGGGTTTTCTCATATGTCGGAGGATGATCATCCACAGGATGGTCATCTTTTGAGATACTCAGAAGATAAATATGAATGGTTTTACACGGTTCCATTTAGTTTGTAATCAGTAATTCTCGTCCCTAAAGGAATAACATCGGTAACCACCAAAGATTTTCAGATTGTATCCCCTTGGAGGCTCAGCCATAACAGTAGCAGCGGAGAAAATAGAAGAAAAAGAAAAACCAAAAGTTGACGAATCAGAAAATTGAAGTCACCATAGAACCGCGAGGCTCCGGTGATTCATGGGGTGCCGGCCGGCGACGTTGGCGGCGGCAGGAGGGGGCACACGCATGACAAGTGTCATAGAGGGGCGACTGGTCGTGATTGCGCATGGGAGCCACATGCTTGGCTTCTGGCGACGGGCTTCGACCGGATGGTTTCCGAACGATGATGGGTGAGAGTGTTTGGGTGGTGTCGACTAGCGGCAGCTGTGCGGCGGTGACAGATTCCAGTAGCTGATGTTGTCCACACTAAGGTTTTAGGTGCACACTTGGACACATCATGAAATTAGGTGCTCCCATGAGCTCACACATTTAGGTTGGTCTGATACCATATAAGATATGAAAAAATAATATTTCTCACATTCAACAGACTATGAATACATTATTATATACACCAATATGCATAGCCTATATAGAAACTAAATGAAATGAAATCTCAACAAATCTACTCTAATCTCTATAATATATATGCATTCCATAACACTCGCAAAACAAGAAGTTGTTTCCATTCAACTTCATGGTCGTAATTTTGAATTGGGTGGTTTTCGGTGATGAAGGAACTGGCTTAGTTCCAGTGGTGGAGGAAATGTTCTGGGTTTCAGACATAGACCATGTTGGCAATTAGCTGATAGCCACTTATTTGTTGGTTTTCCTATTAGTTTATACTAAAGTACTTGGGGGTTGTTTGGCAAAGGGAAATGGATTTGAATCCAAATCTTTGTGTTTGGTATAAATGATTTAATGTAAGGATTTGAGTTGCTAACAAATATATGAGATAGGTAAAATCCAATAATTAAATGGTATGGATTTGACTCCCATTCCAATTTCGATTCCCAAACTCAACCGAACCTTCCCGTGGTGAAATCATTTGCTATATAAATATGAAAAAAAATCTATAGAAGTAAAGTTGAAAGACATTCCAAAACACTGAGTTACTATAGTTTTCAAGCCCAAAAAGTTGTTGTAAAAAGCTAATTGCCAAACACAAATATTTGTTTTTTGAACATGTCAAATAGATCAAAGCAGCTATTTGCCAAACACTACTGTAATAGAAGATGAATGAAGAAGTTTCTTTCAATGATTATCAACAAAGCTTTGATACCGTAAATGACAATCAAAATATCGAGTATAAAAAAACTTTCTTTCATATAAAGAGACTATTATACATCGAAAAACATTTATAGGTGGTTATACTAGCCTATTCTAGGAAAGAATCCCTCCTAAATGAGAAAATATACAGCAAATCAAACTAAAATTTATCCTGCAAAGTTTAAGAAACCTATATAGTGATAGCATAATACAAATAAGCAATGGAAAATAGGTAGAAGATTAGGAAATAATATTTGGATATTTCATCAAAAGCATACTGTAAAAGCAATTGGTTCATGAACTGTTCCTGCTTATAACTTGTGTGCGATCAAACAGCTTTTTGACTCCCCATTGTTGGCCCTCATGAAGTCTTAAAGCTGTTTGGAAGTATTTCAGATATTCATTTTCCCAATCCTTGCAAAATAAATTGGACTATTAGCTCATTATTCATTTGCAGGGCTGTTCCTTTTGACACTGTCACTTATAAATTCATTGTAATCATTAGAAGTAATTAAAAGGGAATGCCAAAAAGAATATCCTTTCTTTCTTTTATAGGTTGGCAAGACGAAAGTGTTTCTCAGAGCAGGTCAGATGGCCGAATTAGATTCACTTCGGAGTAAGGTGCTCGGGAAATCAGCATCATTAATCCAGAGAAAAGTTCGTTCATATATGGCACGGAAGCATTTCCTCTCTTTACGGATTTCAGCTATTGAAATTCAAGCTTTGTGTAGAGGTAAAATTGGTGTAATTGTTTTAATATAGCAATTTTACTCATGCCAGTACGGCGTTGTAGTTAATATTCCATCCAGACTGTTAATATTTCTTTGGCATCTTAGGACAAGTTGGCCGGCATATTTATGAGCATAGAAGGAGAACAGCAGCTGCTTTGACCATCCAGAAAGATGCACGTAGATTTATTGCTAGAAAAAGTTATGCAGTTTTAGTTTCTTCTTCTGTTCTCATCCAAGCAGGATTGCGAGGAATGAATGGCCGTAATGAACTTTGGTCAAGAAAGCAAATAACTGCAGCCATCATCCTCCAGGTACTCTAATGCACAATAGACAGGAGCAATTATTAGCTAGCTTATCTATCTTAAATGAGGAACTACATTGTTGGATACACTTGTGGTTTTTTGTTGTTTTTATTCCTCTATCGTATATTTACGATAGTGGAAGGTCACTTCAGATTTTTGTGGCAATATTTGCTTTAGTCATTAGGTGACACCTATGCAAACATGTAACTTCCATGAAATTGTTATGCATTTCATCACAATGTATACACATGTTTTTGTATACTGCCATTCTATAATCCAGAAGAAGAAGACAAAAGAAAACCCGTGTTGTAAATTGATTTTGATATAATTCTCTTCTGGAGAATCCCCTGGTGCTAAGAGATGGTTGTTGGCTATAATCAGGAATAAAGAGTTACTCAATGAAGTAGACTATATGATGCCAGTATCGCGGTAGATATAATATGATTCAGTTGGAATTTAGCACTTTATAAACTTCTTTGCTGATATATCAGGTACTGTAACTGGCTTAAGTTTGTTGCCGTCACATCTGGGTTTTCTAGAATCTTTTGCTTCTTTCTTCACCACGAGTGAAGCCCAATTACAGATTGCTAAACAACAAATTACTTAGTTATGTCCCATTCAATCTGGACAAAGAAATGCATTAGGAACTTGCAGCCTCATTATTACATTGAAAAATGTTTGTTTTGACTAATGAATTACCCATATGGGTTCTACTCCAGAGTCATTGTCAAGGATACTTAGCCTACCATCGGTATTTGACGTTGAAGAAAGCAGCAGTCGCTACACAGTGTGCTTGGAGAGGACGACTTGCTCGCAGAGAACTACGAAAGCTTAAAATGGTGAGTTTTTTTAGTTTGATTAGGATAAAAATTGGATGCCCCATGAAGTGGTTGCCAACTAGTCAAAGCCAGTGTTGCTTCGCTTTTAAAAAGAAATCTATTTTAATTTTGTTATTTTATGATTAGTGAGATTTTCCACCTTTGAAATATTAAGTAGTATTATGTATTATGACTGTTTATTTTTATTTTTGTAATTACTAAGTTACTACATTTTTTATGAGTTCTCCTTACATTACTATTTATTTTAGTCATTACAACCAATCTATAAGCAGTTTTTCATTATTTCTCTAGTTTGCAAGGATCTTCCAAAATTGTGTTGTATCTTTTGATAGTAAACTTGTATGTGTGAACCTAATTTTTTTTATGGAAACATAAATTAATTGAATCAGATTTATTTTATAAAATTATATTTAATATTATCATGTCTTAGTATATAAGATGTTCTGTAATATGTAATACCAGTTCTTGTAACAAGGTTTAATTAGTAGTAACCAGTAAAATTTTCAGTTCAAATCACCAGTGCGGACTTAAAAAAGTTGTTTGAAGATTGTAGTAACTGATTAATTGTTTCTTTGATGAAATCTTCCTATTCCTCATCAAATAAATGTTCGTGTACTTGGCCACAGATGGGGCGTGATGAAGATAAAGCAGTTGTTCAATGGTTTGTGTGTTCGAGTTGTTTTTATGAAGGATTGATCATTGCTCAATGATCACTGCTTAGTCATTAATCTGAGTTTTTAACATCTTGTATCAAGACATCTACTAGTTAGGAGGCTGTGACGTGGTTGTGAAAATGTTTTATAATGGTTCAAATTTGGATCCTTTGATCTCCAAATACTTTTGAATTTCTGAGTCATCTAATTTAAAAATCATCATTTGATTGTATTATCGTTATGGAAGATAAAACGAGAGATGGAAAAAGGTTAAATTATCGATTCTGTCTCAGGCTGCCAAGGAAACTGGAGCACTACAAGAAGCAAAAGGTAAGCTGGAAAAGGAGGTAGAAGAATTAACTTGGCGGCTTCAATTGGAGAAACGCATGAGGGTAATATTCTTATACATTTAACTTCAGTAGTAAGTTTTGTGTGGGAAATAGTAATGGTGTCTCTTCATTCTGTGTTCTATATAATGGAAAGGCATCAATCAGTTTTCTCACACTTCTTTATTGTTTTATTTTTTTCTTAGAGTGATATGGAGGAAGCTAAGAATCAGGAAAATGCAAAATTAGCATCTGCTTTGGAGAAAATGGAAAAGCAGTTTCAAGAAACTAAAGAACAACTGATTAAGCAACTTGAAATTGCCAAGGGAGCAGGGCAGGTTTCCATTGCACAAGATGTGCCAGTCAGTGATAATGCACTAGCAGATAAACTTAAAA
This sequence comes from Ruellia speciosa, assembly GCA_001909325.1. Classification (NCBI taxonomy): domain Eukaryota; kingdom Viridiplantae; phylum Streptophyta; class Magnoliopsida; order Lamiales; family Acanthaceae; genus Ruellia; species Ruellia speciosa. The sequence goes on from MAYD01501047.1 coordinate 12,921, forward strand.
TTGCCGAGAAGGGAGCTGAGTATGTTCATGTGGTACAGGAGGGCCTGATTAGCGATAATGCACTCCTAAATAAATTAACAGCTGAAAATGAAAAGTTGAAGGTAAGAATTTAAGTCAGACTTATAGAGTAGTGAGATATGCATTTGCAACACGGTGAACGATTTTAATTTGGAAATTTTTGTTCAGGTTTTAGTAAGTTCTTTGGAACAGAAAATAGATGAAACTGAGAAAAAGTATGAAGAAGCGAATAAGCTACGTGAGGATCGCTTAAGGCAAGCTTTGGAGGCAGAGTCTAAGATAACAGAAATGAGAACTGAATTACAAAGGTTGTATTTATGTAAATCAATTTCCTGAACTACTCAAGACCACAGTATTTCTTATTTCATGGAATTTACTCTTAAAGGAATTTATGCAGCATAGTTTTCTTGGTTTTTATTTTGTTAACTAATGTTATTTTTACTTCTCCAAAGCATAATTGGTGAGCCAGTGATATCCTATGTAGGGTCATGGTGTTGATTATCTTTTTTATATTCTAGGATGGAAGCGAAACTCTTGAATGCGGAAAATGAGAACCGGGTTCTCAGACAACAGGTAAAATGTCTGGACATTTAGTTCAGACGGCTCAGGTTGGGGAACAATCTTATTCAGATGATTTGACCTTTTTAGGTTTGATCCTTATCCTTTTAATTTCCTTTTGCAGCAACTGGAGAATGGCAAACATGTAAGTTATACAATGGCAATTTGATGCCTTGCACATACTCTGTTATATAATGCGATGAAGTTTGTTGTTCATTGCCTTGAATGCTTGATCATGGTTGAAATCTGTCTAATCAGGCACTCCTGAGTGCAACACCCAGTAAAAGATTTGAAGTTGGGTCTGATAGCATGAGGAAATCCCTTATGGAGAGGCAACGTGTATGTAATTTTCTTTTAGATTTTTACTTTTGTTCTTGTATGCTCTTTTTGTGCCAATGGATTTTGATGCAATCACAATTTTCTTCAAGCATTTAACTTTATAATACATTTAATATGCACTTTCAAGCATGTTTGTTGGAGAGAACATGGAAGAGCAGTTGAAATATGAGGTAGCTATTAGAGTTCATTAGTTGGACTGACATGCCTAAGGACAATCTCTGCAGTGTATGGTAGGGATTTTGTTCCCTCTTCCATCTTGATAAATGTGAATAAATATGTGGAATTGAGGGCGTTTTGTTGTTAATATTTTCATTTGTTCCCCTTTTTCAATAATTGTCTTTCTAATGTTCAAATGAGGAGGGATAAGCACCTAAACCTTTTTTTAGCATCCCCTCTGAGAATCTTCGTTACTAATTTTTCGACTACTGGTGCTACTCATTCAGAATTACAGAAGTCAAAAGCAATTGGGCAATGTTCGATAGTGTGTAGGAACACATAACAGGCATCCCCACAATGTATATTAACTTTAATACTTGCAATGGAATTTTTTAGTTTAGATTATTTATTTATTTCTGTAAAGTGGATCATTATTTCATTCTTTTTTGGGAATGAGGGGAGAAAATTTCGAAATACTACTTAAAAGGGTAATGTAAATGTTATTGTACTATTTTGAGTGTTGCTTCAGCCCATTAATTGTAAATGAATTTAATGTGAGTAATTGTTTCAGGAGAATGTTGATAGCCTCATTAGGTGCATCTCAAAAGATCATGGGTTCAGTGAAGGGAAACCTGTTGTTGCATTCACCATTTTCAAGTGCCTTGTTCACTGGAAATCTTTTGAAGCAGAAAGAACCAATGTATTTGATCGGCTTGTTCAGCTGATTGGATCTGCCATAGAGGAGGTACACGATGGAACGACAAAGTGATGTCTATAAATTTTCTCTTAGATTCTGCACGTCCATAGTTTTGATTATTTGACCTGCAAAACAACATAGTCTGATACCGAATGGTCTAATTATAAATTTTTTCTTGGGAATTCACTTATGTCATTCGCTGGGATCAGATAACTAGTCTGTTTTCTTGTGCATATTCTTAGAACTTCATTTGATTGTTTAAACTTTGAACTTCTGACAATACATAAGGGCCAAAGCATTTCTGATCTGCTAATTACAAGTTACAACGTCTTTGTAACAAACTAAAGAGTTAAAAGGAACTTCTGAGAAAGGAACAATTGTAACACTGTGTTTGTGCGCCTGCTGTCACCAATTGATTTTTGTTGAGACTCATACATATGTTTAGTGATTCTCCTCTCTAATAGCTTGACCTTTTAGGAGAGTTAATACCTAACATGGTATTAGAGCCAGGGTCTTGTGTTCGAGTCCTAGTTGCCCCATCCTGTATTTGTTACTTTGTTTTTTGTATCTGCTCTTGCCGTTTCTGTCCAGGTTTGCTTCTCCTGGGTTCATGCACAAGGTTAACCCACCTAATACATATGTTTAGTGATTCTCCTCCCCAATAGCTTGAGGTTTCAGGAGAGTTGGCCACTAACAATTTCAGTTAATTCGAGTAAACTAGCTCAACAATAATTCTACTCCTGTTTTGTTTTGTTTTTCTGTTGCAGGATGAAACAAACAATCGTCAGATGGCTTATTGGCTTTCCAACACGTCAACATTACTTTTTTTACTTCAGCAGACCATAAAAGGTGCTTCAACTGCTGGTAGACCTCCCCAACCTACATCATTTTTTGGAAGGATGACCCGAGTATGCAGAATTTATTTATCTCCTTGATGCCCTTTTGCCAAGGAATCTGACTAATCAGAACAAAATATGCCGTGTTGACCGTTTTCAGAGTTTTCGATCGTACCCTTCTTCCAGCAACCTTCCCGTAGGTGGATTAGATGGAATACAACAGGTTGAGGCAAAGTATCCAGCCTTGCTGTTTAAGCAGCAGTTAATTGCTTATGTTGAGAAAATCTATGGTATTATTAGAGATAATTCAAAGAAGGAATTGTCAACTCACCTTTCTGCATGCATCCAGGTAACATGCTCCTTTTCCTGGAGAAAGCCTTCACAATTTGTTTCCTCCTGCTTTTTATTCTTCTAGCTTCGCTTTGAGTTTATGTCCCATATCTGGTGCTTGACTAGTTACCTCGTGTGGAATGAGGACCTCACATCACTTCCTGTGTGCTTTTGCATTTATTACCATCTAGTTTACTTATTCTGACATTTTAGTAGCTAAAAGTGCACATGGGAAAGCTGGTTGAATGGAGAAGCATTGTTTGATAACATGTTAAAAGTGTTTCTGCAAGGGAGGGCCATTTCTTTCTTTCGTTCTTTCTTTTCTTCTCACACTCTCTTTTTCGTTTGGTCAATGAATCGCCCTCCTTCCTTTTCATGGGAAAAATGGCTGTATTGTTTTCGCCTATCTGTGAGTTCAGATGATGAAATTTAATTTTAACATATTTTTCAGGCACCCAGATCAAAAGGAAGTGCTTCCCAATCAGCTAGTCATTGGCAAAGCCTCATTGAGAGCCTAAACAGTCTTCTTAGTTTATTGAAAGAGAATTTTGTATGTAGAACAAACTATGTTATTTTTCCAGGGTTGTGCACTCCATTTTATGAAACTTGTCCTTTTATTTTTTCCCCAGGTTTCTCCTTTCCTTGCACAGAAATTGTTCACCCAACTTTTCTCTTACATTAACATCCAGCTTTTCAATAGGTACCTTAAGTTCCTTGATTGTGGTTGGACTTGTGGTATATGAAGCATGATTTGCTCATACTTGTAACATTATTTCATGTTTTTGCAGTCTCCTTCTCCGTAGGGAATGCTGCACATTTAGCAACGGCGAATATGTAAAAGGAGGATTAGCTGAATTAGAAAATTGGTATACACAAGCAGAAGAGGTATACTATATTCTTTATTGCTGCTAAAATATTGATCATGCCATCATAGTACTAGAAAATGGAACTGGTGTCATGTTATGTTTTTTTTGTTGCTCCCAATCTGTCTGACCAAATGGTAGACTTGAGTAATTAGACATCTCTTACAGTATGCAGGCTCCTTATCCGATGAATTGATACACTTACGGCAGGCTGTAGGATTTCTGGTACGCTCTTTACCAATCCTGCATGAACTAATGCTGATATATTTAGAGTAATACATGCAAATGTGGAATTTCACTCCTTACTCTGGAATCTAGTGATGATAATGTTCATTGCAGCATTGCTTTAAAAATTCAACAAAAGTGAGCTTTCAAGTTTTTTTCAGTTTGAAGAATGCTGTCTGGGAAATAACTAGCCATGTTTGCTTGCACTTTGGAACATTTTTTGTTTTGACCATTTTGGACATGAAGCTCACATGTCATTCACATGTAAAACACCTTTTGGCACAAAGTTTGAAAAAAGTCTGAACAAAAACACCACTTCAAAACAACCCAAAATGCAACCAAATATCACGGCGAATTGCCAACGAGGATTACTTGTTGAATTATGAATGCACCTTACTCCACAGCAAGGATAGCATATAATAACTCTACCAAGACTAAATATCTTACCTCTTTTACAGGTCATACACCAGAAATCACGAATTACTTATGACGATCTCTGCACTGATCTCTGCCCTGTAAGTCTTCTGTGTTCTGTCCCTTTTTTGCTCACTTTCTTTGGATTTGAGTATCTTCTTCTTTTTGTTATTTGTTTCTGTTGAAAAGAAAAATATATCAACTATAATCATGTAATTTCTACAATATGTAATTGAGATTTATGATTGTAAACAATTTTGAATAATAGCATGATTAATTTGAAGTTTTTTAGTAAGATATTTAAGATAATTATATTCCTAATCTCTACATTGTAGGGATTGGACACAGTGTGATAGTTGGCAATGCAATGATGACATCATAAATACATCAATACTATCAAACTTAATATTATCTCAATTACATATCATATAAACCACTCAATTATAGCAAATGTTTGACATTTTCTTACATATTTTTAAATTTTTTGATTTTGAATTTATACTTGTGGGTAAGGCGGTTGTCCATTCAAAATGTATTTCGTGTGCTAATATTTCTCGTGCTTGAACATTCCCGTCCTTTTTCATTGATCACGAG
>MAYD01501050.1:0-13128 GCA_001909325.1 Ruellia speciosa
TCGAATTACTTATATACGTTTCGTCACCGTTATTTCGACTTGTATCTGATATTGTTACAATTATACGAGCAGCTCAATTGGCCAATATAGATATTTTAAACTTCGAATAAATTCTGAAGAATGTAAAATAATTTTTTCCTTATGTATTACTGTCCGTAAAAAAATACAACTGTATTTTTAGGGGTTGTTATAATCTGAATTAATTTTTTTTATCATACAACTGTATTTTTAGGGGTTGTTATAATCTGAATTAATTTTTTTTATCGGTATTACATACTGTTAAAAAAAAAACAGCCGTGTTTATGGGCTGTTAGGTGGGGTGGGGGGGGTGGTGAGCGTGGGGGTAAAAAAGTCTTTTATAGGTGCTGCACGCCAGATACAGGTGCTGCAAATAATAATACCCTTTTGATATGATGATCAAAATTCACCAATGTTCTTGAACAATGATAAGAATGGTACCATGTTAGAGGAGTCTAAGCGTATAGCTGACGATGAACTTGAAATAGTCCCAGCATCTGCAGACGTAGAAGTCAAGGAAGAGATTGCACAAGCTGTTACTGAATGCTTATCGTCGAATAAATTTTCAGATTGGGTATCCACGGAGGCTGATGCACCTGGAGGTCAGTCAATATTTAATTTTTCAAGCTTTCAAGTTTTATCTAGCAATATAATATTGTGAGGAAACTGGATATAGTATTTTAGGGAAAGCTTGTCATCATTTCTCCAAAATTTCATATCCAAAATTTTCTAATAATGACCTGAACCCAAATTCGAAGGGTTACGTGAGCCTATGTTGCAACCCAAAGAGCCCATGGAAGCCCCGACGTGTCTTCCAGCACCATTGCAACGGAGGCCCATGCAAGTCGGGAGAGGGGCGAGGGAGGGAAATGACCCAAACCACAGATCAACGAGCTGCGCCTAGAGGAAGGGTTATCCACCGTGAGACCTTCATGCCCTCTGGGAAAATAAAGGTATAAAGGAAATTGAAGTCAAAGAGGGTCTTGAATGATCGTGAGCCCCTAACTGCACGATGGGCCGATGAGGGTCTTGAATGCGCTTATTGTCAGCGGGTCAACAAACTGCCCTTATCGAAAGAAGAGCTGAACCCAGACATTATATTTGGCGATTTCTAGCCAGGGGAAATTAGTAGTTTCAGTTCATCCGGTAAACATGCAAAACTCGCAGAAGCAACAACAGAATGTCAGACTTCCATTGGAGAACAAGAACCAAAGCCCATGGACGAAGGAGGACTGAAGACGGAGACATTCGAGAAGGGAGGGTGACTCGATGTTTCGATCAGTATGATGCGAGTCTGGTCGACCATAATAGATTAGCCCGACCAGCCGGAGCATATATTGTAACGCCCCGATTTCCATAATCAGACCACGTTACTGCCACATCTAACTTACCCTGGGATTCTATCCCTAATTCCAACGTAATCTCGGTGTTCAGGCTCACTTAATTGTCTCATCCTATCAGAGATGCGGGATTTCAGGAAGCAACATCCCTTCTGATCACTGCCGTCATAATTGGAATAGTAAATACATAAAGCGGAATGCATAAATCATCAAAAGTTATTACAGACCAAAGTATCAAAAGTTTTATCCCACACCGAGACTCTGCCATTTAATACAAGTCGATTACAAATGAATTACATAAGGTTTGAGAGAAATAAATTGATAAAACCCTGCAACCAAATACGTGGTTAGGATTTGGCAAAAATATCAAAAGGTTCTCTCAACCTCTCAAAAATCCATTGAGTAATAACTCGAACCCCTAAATCACTATGTCGGAGGTGCATCCTCGCGACCTTCAGTCCCACCTATGATGCATCAAGTAGCATCGTTAGTCGTGAGATTAAGTAAGAAAACCACACATCACCAATTATGTGAATCAAGCATAGAATGAAGATCTAATTGGCAACGTCTCCATACATGAAGCCAATTGATCCAACTTAACTCATGCAACAAGCATCAGTGAATCATAAATGACTTTAATGCATACTTGAATAAAAGTTATGCAATGAGCAGTTTAAAACATGCCTTTCAAATCATGCAACAAGCAACACCCTAAACTCCCTGGCAAATCCAAGGCGCACACGAGCTCCCAAGGGTGCCATATGTATCTTTGCAAGGAACTGCTAACCCCGCTATATATATGGTTAAGCCATTGGGTTCCACAGACCATCTCGCGGCACAACTCGGGACTTTATCATCCGCGTGCGCAACAACGTGGCACCACATCCGATAGACCCCACCTAGCGTGCTCCACAAGATCAAGAAACCTAACAACTGATAGAGTGGAAGTGGATATTCGAGCAGCACCACTTAGCTACCCAGTTTCTCCAAATAATAATAATCTTGACAAACTCCTAGGCTGCACTTGAAGGAATCACCCTTACCCATACAATATTCGAAACAGTCTCGATTTGAATTGAGTACAGATTGTAATGCAATTATCCAGCGTATTATGAATAATACGTGAATCCGCTAATCCACAAGTCGGTTGGATACGTTTTAGAGGAAAAGGGCAGGGCCCCCGTGCAGCGTATCCCTCACACGACTGTTGGCTCTTCCTCCTTCTATTCTTAAATTACTGGTAAACCTCACGTACGAGAAGCTAACCCAGTGAGTAGAACAGGTTACTTGGGAACTAAATTCCCTAGTGGTATTCGGCTTGAAGTGATCAATCCAAAAGTATAACAGGGGCTTTTCCACTCTTTGTTCCAGTTTACATTTTTAAGTCTTAATGCGATGCATTAATTTAATCCAGGTGATTATAACGTTCATCGCCTTATCTGCCACGGCACAACTTCGGTACAACATTGCATATCGATGCCCTTTATGGCCTAGCTTAGTACCTTCGAATAAATCTATATTCGTGCGAGGTTCATTATGCAATAATGCAAGCAAAACACATCAACAAAATAGTTAGACTCGATGGTCTAATCACACATTCAATCAAAGAAGCATTCACAATATTAAATGAATACAAGGTTATTATAATTTGAAAGATAAGGTGAGTAAGGAATAATAAATAAAGTAAAGTGAATAAATTAAAGTGGTTGTGATGTAGTTAATTAAATAAATAAAGTTTGGTTTAATTTAATTTAAAAGTATGCGAGAAATTAAATTTACTGAGCCGATTGATAGTCGGCCTTTAGATTATTTAGTGGGACTTATGGGTGCCCAGATGTGTTTTTCTTACCGTTATCAACAATCTTGAAACTTGAATAACCAAGCAAGTGAACGATCCTAATAGCTGCTATCGTCCGGGTCACCTACACGGCGTAATAACCTAATTAATTATTCGATCCATATAATCAATAAGACTTGGACAAATTAATATTTTTTATGAATAATTAATCTAAAATAATATCTTAATTAAGTCCAAATGGGCTTAAGTCCAAATCAAGTTCTAAGTCCCCTAAAAGCGATTCGAGTAACGGGTCTCGATTCTAACGGGTTTGGAATGCGAATCCAAATTTGTTTTAAGATTGAAATAAACTTAACATTTATTACTAACCAAATTTAGGGTTTAAAACCCACATTTCAAATCCAAAAAATAAAAAATAAAAAACCAAGTTCATATTTCAAAATTTCCAACTTCAACATCTCTTGAACTATTAAGTCCAAATATGAGACATCAACATTTTTAGATTCAAATAAACCCAAAGGCATCATAAATGCCATTTTCATCAATAAATGCCTAACATTAATTAGCCTCTGTGAACAATAATGCATTTGATGGGTTTGTGCAAAAATTTATCAAATGAAAACTCTAAATCGTACAAAATGCTCACCTTGGTGTGGGGAACAAGAATCTAAAATTAGATTTCTAAAATTCCTAGTGCAAGGTGATGTAAATGGAGCTTGAGGTCTTGGTTCTACAAGAGAAATGACGTCTGGGAGCTTGCTGGGGAAGAAAATGAATGAGGGAAAAATGTAACGCCCCCACGTCGCACAGTGGGTGCGCCACGCCGTATTGACTAACCTAGACTCGTGGCCAAGTAATCTAGGCTCGCCAACACAAGGCAGGTAAACCAAAACACAAACACGTAATCACATAAGGGTTCCAAATTCTGGAATTAGATCTTTTCGATTAAGGAAAGCGATAACCACATAAATACATAATCCGGGTCAAGTAGACAAGTTCATGCCAGCGGAAACGTAATACAATAATATAACGCACAAACACCGCCTACTATCAGAAAGTAACTATGATCCAAGACACAGAGGCAAATTACACACCGCTCAAGCAACAGAAAGAGCCTAACTAAAATTCTCTCAGCCCGACCCATTGTGCTCAACATCCGTACCTAAAATATAATAAAACACGGGGGTCAGCCACCGCCAAGGGATTCCCCGCGTACAGCCACCACACAATAATATAACAGTGCTATGGAAAAAGAGTACGGAAAGCGATAAATAAAGCGACACCGTTAACCAACTCACCCGTCCCATAACCGGCGTTCGGTTAACAGTTGTAAGGGTATGAAATACAATGCACGTGATGCGTGAGACCTAACGTCCACCTATAACGCAACACGGAGTATGTCTATTGCGCGTAATCATATCTGGGCATCGTTAATCTGGTCAGCCCCAAACCCTTCCCGTATACCGGGGTGCAAAGGAGGAATCACATTCTCAACCCGTTCCCCAGGGTTCGCGAGTCTTACATCTCACGGAGGGGCACATCCTCAGCCCGCCCCACAAAGGTCATCAACACAAACCCACGAAAACAATGGTTGCAATAAATCATGTACAATAAAAGAATCAACCGGGGCTTTTATAGCACACGGAACAAGGTGTCGACACACAAGCATTTCACACTCACCCAAAATGCCCCCGGAGGTTTGTAACACCAAAAATCAGCCCACACGTAAACCAAACACAAGCCAGCAAGAGGTTACAACACGTGCACAAAGATGCTAAGGAATAACCGAAGGATCCTAACCATTGCCGACTTAAAGCATGAATAACACTAAGTTTTTCTAAGGCTAATGATCCCATCAATTTCAACATATTCCTCAAGTCATAAAAAGGCCAAATTTACAGATTGCAAAGGAGTCAAGCCTAGGTAGAACTTACGCCCTAATTATAATAACGTGCACAATTTCAACAAAACCGAAGGCGACGAAGCCCCTAATAGATCCACACCCAAAAACAGCCCCTAAATCCTCCTAAACTCCATGCCATATTATGCTAAAACATTAAAAGAAGGTAGAACCCCTTGCCTTAACAAATTGACCAAATCTTGCACCGAAGACGATTCTAGCAACAATGGAATTGCAGCGAACTTCTGAGGGACCTACCGAACTCAATTCTTAACCAAATGAAAATTCAAAAGATGTTTCAGAAACTAGAAATGAAGCTCTACAATTCATATGTAGAGACTTACCCAAGATTCCAAGTGGAAGAGGCTCGAAATCAGCTCCCAAAGTTGCACAAAATGAAAAATGAAACTGTGACAGCAAGCATTTTGGGAGTTTAAAATTCCAAAACTCAACCATCCAAAGGTCAAACTCAACATGCAATCTGAGGGAATTACAGAAGAGATCGAGGGCTTCGATTTTACCTGAAACGAGCTTGCCGAAAATCCTAAGTTTGGAGGGTGATTTGAAGCTCCAAAGGTTTCAAGACAAAGGAGATGCCATTGTTGTTCTTGAGAGCAAATGGAGTTGATAGAGAAAGTGTAAATGGGAAAATGCAGGGGTTATGAGCTGCTGGAGTGCACAAGTGATCAAGAAAAGGCTGGCATCGCGCAAAATGATAAAAAAAAAATCTGCATAGACAGCGGACCCCAATTTTCTAACAACAAGATGCAACCAACTTCACGGAAGCCTACAAGACTCAATACTCGACCGGTTAAAAATCCAAAATATGTTCCAGAAACTAGAGGCGACGCTCTATTAAAGTCGTGAAGGAACTTACTCAAGATTCCCGATGTAAGATGGTCGGAAATAGCTCACAAAATGGGACAGATGCACAAAATCACACTGTGACAGCAAAGGTGTAAAAATACTGTCAACTTGCCAAGGCTCTACCGAACTCAATTCTTATCCAGATAAGAATCTGGAAGGTGTTTCGGAAACTAGAGACAACGAACTACAAATGTAAAGAAGGGACTTACCTGAGATTCTAAACGTAAGAGGTTTGAATTTAGCTTCCAAGACAGCCCAAAGTTCGACTCTACGACGTCGAATCGGGTCCCTGAGTTATGAAGCGCTAATTCTAAGGCTTCTAGACTCTAGAACAACATCTAAAATGACGGGGCATTACAAAAAATGTCTAAGTGTATGTATATATACACACAAAAGTCAAAAAGGCCAGACTAAGCCTAAAAAGTGGAATCTAACAACCAAGTCTTGACAAAACCTAACATTTCTACGAAAATCCCAGGTCTGTCGAGGTTTCGAGGTCGCCTGTCGTGATTGTAGTAATTTTTGCCACCTTGTCGAGGTTCTGTCATAGTGTCGTGATCTTGTTTGGTGAGTCGTAATGTCGTAAGTCGTGATTTCCTTGTCGTGATGTCGTAACTTTGTCGTGGTGTTGTGATTTGACACCAAATCACGGCACACCCTATCCTCTATCGTAGTGTCGTAAGTCGTAATTCTTTGTCATAGTTTTAAAACTACGACATCACGACATTACGACTTAATCCACCTTTACCAGTACCTGTCGAGTGTCGTGGTGTGCCTGTGTCATAGTGTTATACCTCGACAACACCTCGACAGCACCTTATTACCTCGACAATTTTTTCAAAACTTCGACAGGTCCTGCTTTTGACTTCTTCTCTCTTTTTCATCACTTTTTGCATTTCTTGGTGAGTCATAGCTTATATAATTAGCATCTTCTAATTATTTTCTTGGCCTAATATCTCGCGCGTTAGAGTTTTCTGATTTCCCTTCTGGAATTCAATTCATTTGATCTATGAAACCTTCAATTTTCATAAATCAACCTTTGGTAATTTCCCTCAATTACCATGTTTTCAGTTCTAGGTCCTGATGATGTCGAGTCACTAACTCTGTTTGATTCCCATTTTCTCACTTTAAAATTAATTATCTTCAATAAATAATTCACGAAAAATTTGTACTAAATTTTAGGGAATTTTCTTTTAATTCGGTTTAAATTTGAATTAATTGTCATTTGTAATACTGGGTATTACATATATGGTGGAAGATTACACAACGGCTGACCAAGGGCTAACCATTGACATCGCTCTGCTAAGGTGGGGGCAGGAAGAATCGCTAAAGGCAGAGTCAGACATCGTGTTTAGCTCGATATGCAATGGGGTTCATCCACATCTGAAGCCCTTGTATGTGTGGGCAATGATGAATGGAAAACCTATCGATCGGGTGTTTGTTGACGGTAGGGCGACATTTAATGTCATGCCCATTTCAACACTCAAGGAACTTGGAAAAGGTGTAGATGATCTGGCAGAGGCCAATATCTGTATGGCTAGTTTTACGGGGCAACCCACCAAGCCTCTGGGAGTGACATTCTGCGAAGTTGGGGGCAAGGAGGCAGTGTTCTACGACTACCTTATACCTCCATTGTCGATGAACCCGAAATCGTGGAGTATATCCTTACGCAATTGTAAACTGGCCCACAAAGGGTACGTATTTTATTAAATGGTGCATGTACCATGAATAATGGCATTGTATGACAGCCATAACTGTGTATATTTGTATCTAATAAAACATGATGTTTGACAAATTGTGATTGTTTGATAAACTCATGTGTGTGATGGTGAACACATTTGATGTTACCCCACCCCCACAGGATTCAAGTTGTCACGATAATACATCAGTGCCTTACGCATGGCCTGAATTTATAGAAAAATGACAACCAACAGCATACACCCAAGATCCATTGGTTGACTTCAACGTTGGGACAGCGAATCAACCCCATACAATTCGAGTCAGTGGTTTGCTAACTGAGCCAGAACAGATATGACTGGAGGAATTGGTACAGGCCCATTAGGATTGTTTGGTCGAACATCGGCTGCCTATCAAATCAGACTTCAGATCATTCAAACAACCACCAAGACGGTTCGACCCCAAATTGCTCCCTAGAATTCGTGATGAGATCAAAAAGTTATTGGATGCAAAGTTTGTAAGGCCCTGCAGATATGTTGAATGGCTTTTCAACATTGTACCGGTAACAAAGAATAATGGCAATATAAGGCTGTGCGTGGTTTTCTGCAACATTAACTTGGCCACCCTAAAGGATGAGTATGTCATGTCGATTGCCGACATGATTGATTCAACGACCAGGCACCGGATACTGTCACTAACAGAAGGATATGTGGGATACAACCAGATTTTTCTGGCTGAAGAGGACATCCAAAAGACTGCTTTTTTCTGTCCAAGGGCCATTGGTCTCTATGAATGGGTGGTAATGCTATTTGACCTAAAGAATGCAGGGGCCACATACCAAAGGGCGATGAACACAATCTTCCATAATTATCTTGCACAACATGGAAGTGTATATTGATGACGTGATCGTCAAATCCAAAAATTTTTGAAGAGCACTCTGTGGATTCACAACAAGCATTCACCCGCATAAGGGTTTATAAGTTGAAAATGAACCCTGGTAAATGTGCTTTCGGAGTGAAGGCCAAAAATTTCTTGGGATTCTTGGCCCACGAAAGGGGGATCGAGATCGATGTGAACAAAGCAAAGGTCATCTTAGAAATTCAGCCCACAACAATTAAGGAGGTACAAAGCCATTTGGGTAAAATCAATTATCTGAGATGGTTTATTGCCAACGTGGCTGGACGAACGAAACCCATTACCAAATTACTGAAGGGTGCAACGGGGCCCGAAGGGCAGTGGGGGGTAGACCAACATGAAACCTTAGACAGGATCAAGGAGTCCCTCAGTCATCCCCTGGTTTTGGTTCCACTCCAACCAGACAAATGGCTTAAACTCTATCTGGCATCATCAGAAGAAGCCATCGAGTGTTTGTTGGCTTAGGAATGAGACAATGGGAAGGAACAGACTATATATTACCTGAGTAAGACTCGGGCTGGGCCCGAATTGAATTATTCTATGGTGGAGAAGAAGTGTTATCCGTTGGTCTACGCTTGTACGAAACTGGAGCACTATATCCTTCCAAAGGAAACAGAAATAGTGTCCGACGTGGACATCATTCACCTGCTACTGACAAGACTGAAATTGAAAGGGCAACTTATGGATTGGGCAGTGAAATTGACGCCATTCACCTTGATCCATGTACCCCTTAAAGCAGTAAAGGGCTAGATCGTGGCTGATCTCTTGACATGACAGGGCTAGATTCAGAATATAACCTTGCTTGGTTCATTGGAGTAGAATTATGGATCCTTCATTTTGATGGTTCAAGCACCAATACCAATCAGGGGCTAGAGTGAACTGATTAGCCCGACAGGCCAAGCAGTACGACTTTGCTACAGTTGGAAACTATGACCAACAATGCCACCCAATATGAAGCTCTCATTTTGGGTCTTGAGGCCTTGATAGCCCGAAAGGCCCATGCCGTCATCATTTCAGGGGACTCGCAGTTGTTCATCAATCAAGTACAGGGGAATTACACCTGCAAAAGCCCAACGCTGGTGAATTGTCAACGAAGGGTTATCGATTTGCTAGGCCAGATAACCAATGTCTTCATCGAATATGTACCAAGGGAATAGAATGAAGAATCCAATGCACTAAGTCAACACGCATCTTGATATCGGGTTTGCCCCGAATTGGAATCTTTCGCACAAATGACCATTGCAGCCCTCGATGTTTTGCACCGGGGGGGGGGGGGGGGGGGGGGCGGCAAGTGGGGCAAAAGGATCAGGCGACTGACCCAATCAAGACATCAGGCCAAGAGACCCGCAGACGGCCACAACCGATTGGAGAACAGAGATTCTCAACCATTTTCATAACCTTACCAACGGAGTCGATCAAAGGATCAAAGTGCAAACATTAAGATATAACCTTGTCGGGTCAAATCTCTGTAAGCACACTATTGATGATGTTTTGTTGAAATGTTTGGGACCTGACGAAGCTAGGCTCATAATGGCATATGCGGTGCCCATCGGGCTGGACTGAACATGCAATGGGCTATCCATTGACACAAATACTTTTGGCCCACCATCTTCGAGGATTGCATTAAGTTCGCTAAGGTGTGTAAGGCCTGCCAAAAGCATGGCGATCTCAATCACATACCTAACCGAATTGAACTACATGATCAAGCCATGGCCTTTCAAACATGGGCAATGGATGTCATTGGTAAAATATATCCTCCTTTTAGTAAACAACATTCCTACATCTTAGTGGAAACCAATTATTTCACCCAGTGGATCGAGGCAGTGCCATTGAAAAATATAACCCAGGATGAGGTAGTTAAGTTTGTAACCACTCATCTGATCCATCAATTTGGATCCCTAAGTTGGTCACAACCGATAGGGGAAAAGTGTTTACAGGAGACAAAATTAGGTCATTTGCCAGCAATTTGGCATCCACTTTATCTATTCCACACCATATTATCCCCAAGCTAATGGACAAACCGAGGCCTCAAACAAGATATTGATCAATATCATTAAAAAGATGATAGATGACAAGCCAAGAAAGTGGCATGTGCACCTATTGGAGGCCTTATGGGCATGTCGGAATTCTCAAAGTGTGGCCACCTGGTTCACACCCTATCGTTTGACCTACGAGCAGGATGCCATCCTGCCTATAGAAGTCAGAATGCCCAGTCCAAGGGTACCTGTCCAGGATCAGATCTCGAACCAAAATCATGATTTGGCTTTGGTTTAGGAGTTAGAACAAACCGACATCAACAGAATTCGGGCCATTGATAATCTCCATCGGGAAGCTCAAAGGCGAGCTTGATTCTATAATAAGTCTGTTCGCCCCAACACATTTTCTGTGGGCGAGTTAGTGTAGAAAACTATCTTGCCTATTGGGAAAAAGGGAGGTAAGTTCAGAAAATGGTCCCCTAATTGGGAGGGGCCTTACATCATCAAGAAAGTATTAAGTAATGGTGCATATATCATTATCGACTACGCTGGAAATCAAATACATGATTGCATCAATGCGAAATAATTAAAGAAATATTATCCATCCTGTTGGGACAAGAACCTTGCTGACAATTGATATCGAAGCTATCGCGGAGGATACTTCAACACGGGATCCATGTCGAGTAGATCCTCTAGTTGGGGCAACAGATAGTCCCAACTTTTAGCAATTTCTTCCTTCTCTTGCCTCAACATTCGGATGGTGCTTTCCAAATTCTCTTTCGTTTGTTTGAGAGAGCCTTGAATTTCTTGAAAACATTTGCCATCTCATAGAAATCAAGGTGCTTGATCATTTTCGATATCATATTATCAACGTTTCAGATGAGATCTTCCGATCGTTCAAGGACAATGGAGTGCCTTCAAAGTCGTTCTTCAATTTGGGGATATTCAATTATAACTCTGGTGATGAGATCAATGGCCCGATCCAGAGTTGTTGACCCCTCACAGGGAAATGTAATACCCTATCCCTCTCTTCTCACACCGTGGCTAGGTCCTCGACATGTTGATCAATGGGGTGTTGCTTTATCGAAAAGGGCTAGAGTTCCGAGACCTAACTTTCCAGTGTTATATCAATGATAAAATCATTGTTTAACATTTTTTAGATCAATATGGTGATATGAAGTTACCCACAAAGATCGCCTTTATAAAGGCACTTGAGGGTCTCTGATCGTGCCTAGGTCTAGTGTAACGCCCCGATTTCCATAATCAGAACACGTTACCGCCACACCTAACTTATCCCGAGATTCTAACCCTAATCCCAGTATAAGCTCAATGCTCAGGCTAATCTAATCATCTCAACTTATCAGAGTACGTTGGATTTCAGGAAGCTAAGTCCCCTCTGATCACAGCTATCCTACTTGAAAGCGGAATAACACATAATTGCATAAATTAAAGTTAAGGTTTACATATGTTGTTCAAAGAATGTCCCACACTGGGACTCGGCTATTTAATACAAGCCGACAAAAGAATTACAGGTTCGAGAGACAAAGCGATTAAAACCTACAACCACAGAAGGTTAGCACAACAGTAATAATCAAAGGTTCTCTCGACCTCACAAAAGTCCTACGAATAGTAATTCGTCCCCTAATGAACAGCTGGAGGGGTGTCCTCACAGCCTGAGGAACCTCCTGCGATGCACAATATAGCATCATTAGTCATAAGACTAAGTACAAACATACACATAACATCAAGTTATGCAGCAACAAGGTATGCAGATCCAGTCGGAAGTATATCCATAAATACTAACCAACTACATACTTAAAATAATGCAACAGCTGTAACGCCCCCAAAGTTATACCCCTTTGGACCGCGTTACCACCGTATTAGCCCATCTAGACTGGTGGCCAGTCAGCCTAGACGTTCTAATACAAGGTGTCGATGTCGTCACAGCCAGTGTAATTTAAAAAGTTTCTTATATAATTTACATCAGAGTAACGATACAAAAGTGTAGTGTCACTTTAACTTTTACTAAATGCATCTATGTACGTAGCAAAACGTATAAGTATGCCTATAGTCTATCATGTTGTTCGCTCAACGCCCAGTCCCACGTGAGGCACCGCTACCAGAAGGATCTACAACACAGAAACACACAAGGGGGTCAGTACTAAGACTGAGCAAGGAATTATACGAGGGAAGCAATAAATAGGACAGAGCATAAATATAATAACAACATACCGAAACATTCAATCATTCAGGCATCCACAAATGCATGTGATGCATGCCCTAGCCATACACCTACCTATCCTATATGCAAAACATGTCTAGGCCGGCACCTAACCTAATAATCCCCCGACGATGGTCTGACGAAAATCATGCCTGGAAACCGGCATACATCGACTGCCTAAAGTCCAGCAGGAGAATAAAACCAACACTATGGTTGACAAATACAAGTAACAAAACATGCATCGTATAGCAGTGTTAGCAGTTACTCCCGGTATTTCAATATCTTTAAGATTAATTCAACTCCATGACATTTATTAAGTCCAATCAATAAGATCATCTTATCAGGTTAACTCGACGGGGTACACCGGAATTCGTCCACTTACTCCCCTAACATGGCCTGGTCTCGGGTCGCCAGAC
>MAYD01501066.1:0-11083 GCA_001909325.1 Ruellia speciosa
TTTTGATTTTATTCTGTTGTATGTCGTGTTTTTTTTTTTTTTTCTGTAAAGCACGACACAAAATCAAAATACTCGACACACTAAAAATCAATCAACAAGGGTAGACCTACCCGGGCCCACCTGCCACGTCTCGTGTTTCAGCGTTTCGAGTTTTTTTAATTTATGGTGTGTCGTGTTTTTTTATTCCTGGTGTGTCAAGTTTTTTAGTACGTGTGTTGCGTTTTTTTAAAAACAAAAAACCCGACGCACTGAACCAAAAAACAAAACAACCGACAACCCCAACCTTAGCGAGAATTCTACTAGCTGTCGAGTGTCGAGTGTCCTCCTGTCGCGACCTTCCACACCTCGAAGTCTCAACACGCACCTCGACTCTTCGACACCAACGCTTTAGACCTTTCTACGATCTCTGTCGACATCCTCAACCACGACAACACCTCGCCAACCACGACATACACCTTGAAGCTTGACATCAATACTTTAGGCTTTTCTATAGCCTCTGTCAAGTGTCAAGGCAGCCTACTATCGTCTCATCAACCACGACAACACCTTTTAGATTTCGACATGGGCCTTTAGACTTTGACACTCTTCGACATTAAGCCTTTTACCCATTTTTCATCACTTTTTGAGTTTCGTGTTGGACCATTCCCTATATAATTAGCTTCATCTAATTATTTTCTTGGCTCAAATAGTCGCGCAATGAATTTTTTTATTTTTCTTTCTTGATTTCACTTCCGGGGATGGTTCCTTCGATCTATGAAACCTTCCATTTTCATAAATCATTTCTTTCGAAATTTCCCACGGTCAACATGTTTCCGGTTGCAAGCCCGACGGTGTCCGGTCGCGCATTCGGTTCGATTTCCTTTTATTTTCGCGCTTAAAAAATTAATTATTTTCGATAATTAATTCGCGAAAAGTTCATACTGAATTTCAAAGATTCTTAATTAATTCGATTTAATCCAAATTAATTATCTCTTGTAATACTGAGTATTACATGGGTCAGGGTTACCCATACCCGATACCCGACCCGAAAAAAAATCCAATATCCATACTCGACCCCAACCGAAAAGTTACCCGAACCCGAACCTGCCATACCCGACGGGTATACGGGCAACAAATCCAAACCCCAATAAATTTTATTTTTAATTTTTAAAATTTTTTATATATTTTATTTTTAACCACAAACCCATTAATTAAACTTTGCTGATTTCTTGCTGTTACTGATGCTTTTGCACATTAAAAAACTCATTAAGTCCATTATGCAGACCGCACAAATAATACAGACATAGCAGATGCAGACGTACAAACCCATGAAAATGTAAGTGGAAGACTGAATTTGAAATTGAAAGGTTGAGGGGCAAGATGGTAATGGAAAGTGGGACCCAATTTTTATTAAGGCTAAGGACTTAAGGTCGGGTATGGGCATGAGTTGGGTACGAGTATGAGTCGGATATGGGTCGAGTATGATGCAATAAACCTTATTTTATCTATATCATATGAGTTCTATTTTCGTACACGCATATCCTACCCTTACATATTTAATTAGACCCATACATTATCCATTTATCTCAAGTTCGAGTTCTACCCTTACCCATTGTCATATTTATACATTAGCAAGTTAAAATTTTAAAATAAATTAATATTTTTTATTTAATTTTTAAAGATTTTAAATTTGAAAGTTACGAATTCAACAAATTACAGAATTTGCTCGCCCGGATAAGAGTACACGGCGGCTTTCAACCCCAATGTATGAAAAATAATAATATAACACACATTGGAGTGTATTATGAAGATTGGATCCAGTCCGGCCCGGCCCATAAAGGCGAAAAACCCTCACCTTTGGGTGTGTTGATTTTGTAAAAGAAGGCGTGGTGGTTCCAATTACCATTGGGAGAAATCTACAATTTTCCGTTGATGGCCACTGAAGAAGAGGATTCCATCCAAGCAGCCGCCGAGGCGCGCCGAGAGCGGCTGCGAGCGCTTAAAGCTGCTCAGGAACTCCTCAACACTCCAGATGATAATGCTTCATCTCGCCAACTTCAGCAGCCAGAACCAGATAATGAAGATGCAGAGGAAGATGAAGATGGTGATGAAAACGAATCTACAGAAGAAGCGTAAGCTCCTCACTTGTTTTTCTTTCATTCGCTAATTAGTGAATGATGGGTGTAGTTGTTTATGAATTAGTATGTGCTAAATTTAAACCCTAAGGGATAAATTGGTGGGATTTTTTTGGGAATGAGAATTCTGGAAATTGACTCTGCATCTTTGTTTATAATATGTATTGGGGTATGTTTTGCTGGTAGTGTAAATAGCTGCTTTTGTGAATGGTAAATTGATGTGTTTATGGACTATGAATACCCACCTCTTAGTAGCCCTCTTTGATGTTTGTGTATATTGGCCATTCAATGCTACTTTCATTATATGGGCATCTCCTGACGATGTTAAGAAGCATAGCCATAGTTATTTAATTAAATAAGTTGGAATCCTGAGTCCACAACAAAAATAACGTAATCTTTGGTGATGCCGAACCCTATTGATAAACAATCAAGTTGGGATGATAGCTTTCTGGAACACTGAACATCTAACCTACTCGTTGAGGAATACTTTATTTTTCTAACATAGAAGTGGGTGATTCCATGGATTTTAGGAAATACTGCCCTTCTTTCCCCCCAATGAATATGACATTCTGAATGCTGTTGGTCGTTGCTTTGATTATGATATTATAAGGTTCACTGACCTGTATTTGTTCATGGTATTACGCCATTTATTGGAAGTTGGATTATCCACCACTTTCCTCATACCCCCCCCCCCCCCCCCCCCCACCCCCAAAAAAAAAGTAGGAACAATATTAAGGTATGCGTTAACTCACTCACAACACCTGCTCCTTGGTATTTTTTCTTAATTTTAATACTGTATGTTCCTCATCTCTTTTTGACTGCCTGCAGGGGATTTCAGCTTGAGCATAACTATTCCTTATTACTTGCAGCAATGTGAATATGAAATTTCGTAATTACCTTCCTCATGACAAACAACTTCAAGAGGGTAAGCTTACTGCACCAGTGTTGCCTAAATTTGAAGACCCAGTTCTGGCAGCTCCTCCTCCTGAGGAGAAGAGTGAGGTGCTTTATGGAATTATATTTATGCTCCTTTTTTCTTCTTTGTTCTAAAATGTTATTGATGCATACTGAATGGTGAGAGAATACAATTCAGGACCCATTTCTAAATATAGCACCAAAGAAACCAAATTGGGACCTGAGGAGGGATGTGCAAAAGAGACTAGACAAGCTTGAAAGACGCACTCAAAAGGCAATGCTAATTCTTATGGGTATGGCTATCATTCTTATTACTTCTACCATCTACCCTTGTTCATTTTAACCAAATTTACCAGTAATGTACTGTTATAATATTTTATCGGATGTTTGATATTGATTCATTACTTATCGATGGTCACACCAATAGTGCGTTTCATTTTCCAGTATTTTGTTGCAGTAGGCCTTTTTTCTCTTATATTGTTATGATTATCAGCAACCGGAACATATAAGGGCAGGATACACTGCATGGCCTGTAGTGGGTATGCGGTTCACTGCCAAATGAATAATGCCCTTACCCTGGCTTGTTTGAACTGAGTAGAGAGGCTAAGAAAAGAATTGTTTGAGTTCGAAGGTAGCATCTTCTGGATTAACTACAATTCTGTCAACATGCTTTAAATTTACCTACGGGCTTAGGTAATAACAGGTAACTAGTAATAATAGCTTGATACTCGTACTGAATAATGAATTGAGCTCACACATAATAAATGTTGGCAGTTTCCTTGGTAGTATATGTTAAAGCATCTCCGTCGCTTAACTGGCTAGTATATTTGGGCTACATGCATTTATTCATTTTAGAATATCATCTTTCTGCAAGTGTGTGATAAGATTATCATCTCTGGCAAGCATGGAAGTTCATACTCTGCAATTTGTACCTTCTCATCTGAAGGAGAGAGGTGTTTGATAAAAACCAATCACTGAATCATGTACAATGGCAAACATTTTTGGGTTTCGATATCCATCAGTGTTGAAATAAATAGTGATGCTCATCATGTGTACTTTGGATGTGATCATTGTGTGCAGAACGAGAGGAAGCCAGAAGATCAGGAGAAGCTGAAGCCACAGAGGGAGAAGGATAAGGTCCAGAGAAAGCTTTAAGGGGTTTCCTGGTTGATTGTAATTTTTCTTTTATGGAAGTTAACCTAGCAAATTAGCACAGGTAAGTATTTGTTGAAACAAATATCATCATCATCCCTTGCGGCATTTGTCACTTCATCTTGGTTCCTACTACCTCATCGAAGACAAACTATGTTAACCTTGGATTGGGAATAGGAGAAATTAGGATGTTGTATACAAACTACTAGCTACTTGCGCATATGTCCAAGTGGAATACTTTATAATACTCCATTTGATTTTAAATATTTGTCGTTTTAAGGTTATGGATACATATTTAGAAATGCATTAAATTGGGGTTAATAGTGTAATGATTGTTCTGAAATTGGAAGAAATGTATGGATATTAGTATAATGATTATATTGAAATTCAATAGGAATAATAGTATAATGATTGTTTTGAAATGTAAAAATGACAATTAATTAGAAATATTTTAAAATATTTAAAACAATAATTATTTGTGAACACATGTAGTATATATGCATAATGACTTTTTTTCAAAGGAAAAGGATTTTTATTTAAGATTTGCCGAAGTGACAAGTTGAACCGAATTGTCCGGTACATCGCAAAAGGTAGTACATCGAAATTGAGGTGAATCGAAAATAACATATCAAACACGACAAGAGGCTCGAAAATAAGGATAAAAAGGATTTGTAAGGATAGCATCAACAAATTTGTCCAACACGAACTGGACCAGAGGTTTCAATGAGCTATCGAGGAGGGGGCAACAAGAGGAAAGTGTAGATCCAGGGTTTCAAACATATCCAAGTAATTCTCAATTATCCATGAGGTGCTTGAGCCTCCTCATGATTGTTTTCGGATTCTTTTCGTTGAAGTGACCCATAAATTTAGTTTTTGCAATAATTTTTTTTAGGGACAAATTTCTTGTCTTGATAACTATGTTGGGGGATTGAGTGGATGATCCCCTGCCATTTCCAAAGAGCCACCCTTAATCAAGATGTTCCCGAACTATTCGAGTCAAGGTGGTCTGAATTGCAAACAGAATCCAATAAAGGGGAAGCTTATACTTAAGAGTAGCATGGGAGTTATCCTTAATATTGCGAGGCTGCATACGACCCTTGGTAGATCTTAGTAGCCGTTTGTAAAATTTATTACAACCCACCTTTGACGGAGAAATATAGTTGAACATCAAGCCATTGAGTGGGGTAGCAGCTACTGTCACCTCACCCCTAAACTTGATCAAGCATCTAAAAGTGAGGAATGTCCACCCTACCCCTAAACTTGATCAAGCATCTAAAAGTGAGGAATGATATGCGGGCTGGGAGATCGGATGTGCTTCCATTAAAAATGGAAATTGATAAACACCACCCCTTTTGGTAGGCATCACCCCCAAAAGACAATTTTACTCTTAGCCCTTTTATAAATTTCAAAACCTTTTTTCATTTCCTTTTATCAAATCTTTTCAAACTTCCTACTTTCTTTAAAGTTTTCTAGAAAAAAGCATCAGATAGCATGGTGGAGCAAGGACCAAGGCGTGGGAAGGAATTTATGGCATTAAAGGTAAAAAAAAGGTCGTAAAACGGAAAAAGGGGCTCGAAGATCGCGGCCCGTGTCCAAGCAGGGCGCGATCTATATGCGTCTCGGCTTGTGCATGCAGCAGGGCGCATGTGCCCAGCCGTGTGGTCGGGCATCATGCACCCCCAGTCGTGCGGTCGAGCATCATGTGTCCCCAGCCGTGCGCCCAGCAAGGCACCCCAAGCCATGCGCATGGTCATGCGGCTGGGCGCGGGGTGTCTCATGCCATGCACCCTGGACCATGCTTCCGAGGCCTGGCGCTCCGGGGTTCGATGTTTTTTTTTTTTTGGTATTTTTGGTATCATTTAGTATTTTAATGTGTTCAATGATCCAATATCTTGTGTGTATACGTAAATGCAAATAGATTTATGCGGCTATGTTGAAATGAATTGTAGGCATTGCGGGGCAAAAGGGCGAGGGAGAGGGAAGCACTTCTAGTGCGTGGGATTTGAGGATGCGACCCCCCACCACATTCGTTCGGAAGGAGAGGGAGAGGCACGGGCAGCGTCCCAGGCAGTGGAGATGCCCAAGCAAGTGACGGGAGTGGCCGAGCAGCCGACGGGAGGGACGAGGGGTGGGGTTTGTGGAGCCTGAGGCGATGGACATGCAGCCAGAGTACGAGGACATGGGGTTGGATATAGCGACCTCTGACGAGTTTGCCCCGCAGGGATCCTCCGAACCTAAAGGTGTGATGCAGGGGCGGGATAGAGGAGGGAGATGGCAAGCGGTTGGCTCGACGTCGGGTATGTGACTGAAGCATATAAGCTTTGAAATGCATTGAACTGTAAGTTGTTCAATTTTTATACATGATGTAATTTCAGGGACCAGCTAGAGGTCCAGGGCCAGTGGGGATACGAGCTGGATCATGAGTCGCTCTGTGTCTGAAAGCCCAATTGATGACACAGTGATCCCTAGCTTCATGGGCCACATTGCCCATTGCAAGTGGTGGGGCGAGATGTGAGGCATACTGAAGCTGCAGAACAAAGCGACAGTGTGCCAGAAGTTAGTGGCGGCACGACATGGGATGGCGGCACCTGCATGGGTGATGGTTGATGGCTTCGGGTTGGCACACCTCCCGGGCCTGATGTTTGGACATATTGACTATCTGTTGGTGTACGCATTTGTGGAGCGATGGTAGCCCGATGTGAACACGTTCCACATGCCGTCCGGAGAGATGATGATCATGCTGCACGATGCAAATTTTTCGTGTGCGAGTGAGGGCAGGGTGGTCACCGCGGACCCCTACTCGACGGAGCTGCAGACGACTGCTATGTTGGCTTTTGAGGTGACAGGGAGTAGCTCATCTAGGAGCACTGGTTGGAAGGGGGAGTGTACACTGACTCAGTGTAACGCCCCAATTCTCACTGGTGCGTCACGTCGTACTGATTAGCCTATACTAGTGGCCAGCTAATTTGGGGTCCTCAGTACAAGGCAGGTAATCACACAAATCGAATTGATTATTTATTATTATTATTTACATTTTCGAATAAGAAAAACTAGAATCACATAATAGGCAAAATGTCACAATTGTACAACGTCAAAATACAGATACAAACTGGCTAACAACCTAGCTAATATAATAACAAGGTAACGGTTTGCTCAACCCAAGTCCCGAATGCTGTTATTCCCACCTAGTAGGATCACATGAAAAGTTAAACATTTGGGGGTCAGCAAAAGCTGAGTAAGGAGTTTTCCATAGGCAAAAACCTCTTTAAATATGGACAACATAATAAGATTTTCCCCTTTGAAAATTCAATACCAAAATAACGCAGTAACGGAAGATAATTAATAGTAATAAATAAATAAATACATAATGTAAAGTGCAGATGATGCATGACCATAACATACATCTATTTAACCTATATATGCAAAGTGCAACATATAGCATGTCTAGCGCGCAATCCTGCCGGGACAATCTTCAGACCAACCCCAGAAAACACCCCACGATGTCTATTCTCACCTGGCTTAATCCTGCCCTCATGACATATATTCAAACCTAGGGAGGGAACGTCACTCGGCTTCAAATCCATATCAAATCACAACCACATACGCATAGATGTCAGTATACACACCAGTCCATTCGGGCAAAAATCATCAAACCTGCCCAATGGAGGCCTTTTTCCAAAATCCAATCAACATCATGGTCAATCGGGCCAAAACACAATACCAACCCAATCATGGTTCTAATCAAACGATTAATCGTTCAATAAGTTAAAAAGTCTTTAAAACCATTGTCTTTCCAAAATACATTGTTGTCAAAGTAATTCAGTCAAAACTCATTTCGAACACAATTGAGATGTTACAAAATATTTATCAGTTAGATGACAATAGTTTATTGTAATCTAAGTTATCAAAATCGAGTGCACATAGATAAAAATAGGCCATGTCTGTAACGCCTCGATTCCCATAAACCGGTCACGTTACCGCCACACCTAACTTATAAAGGATTCTACGCCTAACCACTTATAAGCTCGGTGCTTAGGCTAATTAATCATCTACAAATCCTATCAGAGTACGCTGGATTTTTAGAAAACTGGTCCCCTATGATCGCAGCTCTCTGTTACTCAGAATAACTAAATACATAGACATAGAATATATTATTATATTCTAAGTTCAAGGTTCGAAAAGAAAAGAATCTGTCCCACACCGGGACTCGGCTATTTAACACAAGCCGACTGATCTATTACAATCGAATGGTCTCACACCGAGACATCGGCCACTAAATACAAGCTGATTCTATATAAGATTAATATTTCTCGAATAAGCGAATATTAAAATAAATATTAAATGTCCACGTAAATCAGATAATAACAGCGGAATATAACTCAAATAAGCAAGTAAAGGAAATCTAATAAGTGATCCCTCAACTCACATAAATACCTGGGAATTCCAAATATTCCCAAGTCCGTCTAGAGTTAGAGGTAGATCCTCCAAGCCCTTTATTACCTGCAATGCATAAGCAGTACCATTAGTCATGAAGACTAAGTAAGGATCCACACAATCCAATTTAAATAATGCAATTTGGAAATCGCAAGAAACCTATGGGAATATCTCCAATATACTCCCAAGGGTTTATTTTATTAAGCATGCAACAGTATAATATGTCATGTATGCAGCCTTTAGAAATATGCACTTTAAATCAATGCAAATGTCATGGCCACACAATCCACATAATTCGTCAGATCATCATCGCAATCATGACAACTCTGAACCCCCTGTCGTATCTTTTCAACGTTCACGAGCTCACAAGAGTGTCGTGCTT
The DNA here is from genome assembly GCA_001909325.1 of Ruellia speciosa. NCBI lineage: Eukaryota > Viridiplantae > Streptophyta > Magnoliopsida > Lamiales > Acanthaceae > Ruellia > Ruellia speciosa. Next base: position 8,998 of record MAYD01501066.1, read on the forward strand.
ACATGTCTTTATACGGTACTCCTGCCGCATCTTTACACGGTTCGCACATCACACAAACTCACATAATGCCCCAAGCCACTCTTCAACTACGGTACACACTCAGGACCTCATCAATGCATATAATGCGGACAAACCCCACATAGCATGTTCCATAGCGAGGTGAAACTCTAGGGATTCATGAGAACACTTTCCCATACGACATGAATGAGAGTAAGTCCTCAACATGCTCACGTATAGGTATAAGAATACATAGATTCACAAATGCATAAATCAATCATGGTGAATAATACAAGTTCACATAATCACTCAATGCAATCGAGTATTTCAATCGTCAAGGAAATGTCACACTCCATAAATCCAACCACATCGGTAAGGATAATAATTAAAGCATAAATAATGCATAAATAAATAAACAAATAAATGAAGACATTCATTTATTTAAATTTACCAAACCGAATATTTGGATTCGGTATTTTCGTATTATGTGGGACTTATGGGCGCCCGAGTGTAGAAGTTCTTACCTTTATCAACAGTCTTGATAAAGCCTTATAGTAATAAATCAAACAGCACACAAGATCCAATCACGATCTTTAAACAGAATCAAATAAGCCTACACACAATGCCTAATTAATTATTCGGATCTAATAGTCATTAAAATTTAGACAATTACAATTGCCTATGGATAATTAGAGAAAATTCCCTTAATTAATTCAAATCAAATACTTAAGTCTGAAATTAAGGAAATGGTAATAATCATGCTTAAGCCATGTTAATTAAATAAATGAATAGTGATTACCAATTGAATTTGAAGTCTAAAATCAATTTAGTGAAAATGGAACAGTGTCCTGGAATTAGGTAAATTGCATGTTGATGTAACAAGGCATGATCGCATATTTTGGATTCGCGATAGTACTATCGCATATTGCAGCCTTGTAGTAAAAAGTGTCCCATGTGCGATAATAAAGGGGATGCCCCACTTATCTAAGTTAAATCCATTACTTATTTTATTCCGCAAATAGTACACTTCATTAATTGTAAAGTGAAAGGCTGGCAACAGTACATCTCTAATAAATAACTCTGCATGCTTTATCAGAAGATGACCTAGCATATTTGTCTTAATTCGAACAATTTGAGTTTAATAACATTTTGAATCAAACTGTTCTATTGAAATTTATCTGGTTCATATGAATCTTCAAACAGTTCATATAAATATTCAAGGTGTTCTAGTAAAATACCCGTATTTAATCCATGTTAAAATTATGGAATAAGAGGAAATGTGTTACTACCATTTAAAATCATCAGCATGCCCAACATATAAGTTTTAACCTCATAATAAAATTTATTATTCCCATTAGCATATAAATAAATCCACTAGCCAACTTAAACCATAAAATTCATATTGAGATGCCAATAAATGGGTTTCTGAGCATAATAATATATTCATTGTTCTAAAAAATATTTAAATATTCCATTGACAATATTAACTCGAAAAATGGTGGTTTAACATGGCTAACATAATCGAAAATGGAAATAAAATGGGGAGCAATAATTAGAAATTAATATACCTCAATGAAATGGTTTGCTAGCACTTGCAGAAATTCCAAATCCTTAGAGGAAATATTTTTCAGTTGGAGTAGAAATGGCGAAGATGAGAAATGGACGCACAACCCTAAATGGAGGATTGGATAAATATATATAGACAAATTTGAGTGGGGTGGTATTTAGTAAATGGGTTATTCAGTAAAAAAAAATGGAATAAATTAATTATGCTAGCTGGATCGTGTATCATGAATTTCCTTAGCATTATTGTGTATCGCATATTTAGTGAATGCCCATAATGGAAAAATTAAGAAGGAATATCGCATAACGCATCTTTTGCTTCACTATCGCATATTGAATAAGAAAATAAAGAAGGAATATCGTATAACGCATCTTTTGCTAAACACGATTCATGATTATACAACGTGATTACTAATCATCGCCCCCTAAATTCATGTTTTTAATTCTGGATACACGATTCTTGCATTCACGATAGTGAATCAATTTTAATTCAAATTGTAAAGTAATGATGACTTATTATTCGTCG
>MAYD01501077.1:0-17270 GCA_001909325.1 Ruellia speciosa
CAATGTGTGACATTTAATAAATAATATTTCCCGGAATGAAAAGCGGAATATCAAATGTCTCGAGGGGTCAAAGTGTGAAGTTGGGAAACTTCAGGGACCTAAATGCAATTTCAGAAAGTTGAAGGGCTGAAATTGAAGATTTGAAAGGCTGGGGACTCAATTGGAATTTGAGGGAATTCAATTTCTAATTAAGGCTTTTCTTTCAGAATTCATTCAGACAGACGGAGGCATCGACATTTCCTCTTCTTCCTCCTTCGATGCCGGTTCCTGTCGAAGCAAAGGTTGAAGGTTTCTGTCTCTTTCAATCAAACGACCTTTGGCCTTTGGCCAGGTTTCGTACTTGGAGGCAGAGGGTCAAAAGTTTCGGCGATGCATACCTCGATTTGATTCGGCCGATGGTGACGGGAATTTTGGATTTGATAAAGGTCGAACGATTGGGAAGGTAACGTCGAACATCCCAAGCTCCCTTTCGATCTAAGCCTTCGACAAGGGCCTCACGCGTGAAACCGCGAAGGCCGTGTCGAACATTTAAGGTTTGGGGGATTTTGGATGTCGAACGATTGGGAGTTGGGGGTCGGTGGACGGCTCCAGTATATAAGGAGCAACCCCAGCCCCCTCGACATTTTTGCTCAATTATTGGAGTTCAATTATTGGCGGTGGAGACTTGGGAGACTTACGGACGAAGGTAATCCCTTGAACCCTAGTTCTTCGATTTGGGGATTTTGAATTGTTGATGCTTAATCCTGTGTTCTTAACTCTGTTGGTGTCGATTTTGGGTAAATTGGTTCATCCGGGTTCGATCGGTTTTGGTATTGGCTCTGTGTTGGTCATTGGTTCAATCGGTCTCAGTTTTTAGTTTCTGTCAATTATGGATTTTGAGTTCTGGATGTTGAATATGGATTCTGATTCAATTGATGTTCTAAACCTGTATGGTCGATTGGTCTCAGTTGGTTTTGAGTACTGGTTCTGTGGTGGTCACGGTTTGGTTTTGTTATTGTGTTCCCATGTCCGTTTAAGATTTCAGTATTGGTTTGGTAGTTGATAATTGCCCGATGATTAGTATGAGGGCTGTGGGAGTGATGTGCAACCACCAAAACTAATTTGGTTGGATGGTACATGCACTTGGGATAAACTTGGTGACTGGATTTGTTGACAGTTTGGTTTCTGTTATTGCATTTGTTTGGTTCAGTAAATGGGGTGTGTGATTCCAGTTTGGTTATGTTGATGGTTGGTATTGGAACTAGTTCAACTTGTAATCCAGTGTGATGTTGCAGTGTGCTATGTTCGGTTTCAGTTTAGTTCTCCTTTGTGGTTGAGTCAGTATGGTCGGGTTGGTCCTTTCTTTGATAAATCTGGTGGTTGTCTTAATTGAATGCTGGATTATGGATTTTGATACCTGATGATGTTGTTGAGGGTATTGATCTCGTGCAACCCCAAAATCCATTTGGTAGAAGGCACGAGTGAGGTGTAACATGTCCCTGTGTTCTGTGGTTTCCTTGTCCCTGGTTGCCTTCTGGTTACAGTTTCGGTAGGGGATAGTTGTTGTGTGTTGTGTTTGGCTCTGTTGAATGCCCGATGAAGGATTAATCCGAGGGTTATGTGTCTTAGTTTCTCCCCAAATACCTCAATTTGGGTATGGAGACGACCACTGGGATGTGTGTGGTTTTGTTTAGTTTGAGCTGCTGTCCGTGTGTTTACAGTTTAAAACATCAAGTGTATCTCCTCTGTTTCCCTTGTACATTGCAAGATGGAGACATTGAGAGTCTCTTGATGATACTTGCAGCGAGCTGTGTTCAATTCAGTTTCAGTATAAGACACCCAGTGAGGTGTTCTATGGCAGTCATTGGTTTCCAATGTCATGATTTCTGCTTCAGTTAATGCTGAGTGTGTGTTATGTTCAGTTCTAATTTCCATTTGCATCTCAGTTCAGTTGTCATGGCAGTGCAGTGTGTTCGGTTCCTGTTTGTTGTTGTTCTGTCAGTTCAAGTTCAGTTGGTTGTTTCTGAATCCAATATTTGTTTCCCCCTTTCGACCTCTTGCGTTGAGTAAAAGGGTTTGGAAGCGTTTATTGGAATCCGAGTTAAGCCGATGAGGAGATCGAGTCGAGACCGATCTGAGGCTCCCGAAGTAATTGGTTATGGTTTCAGTTGGCAGCTTTGATGTTCATGTGTGTTCTTGATTGTTTGCCTTTTGATCTATGAAATGGCCAAGACAAGGATTGTGGGCTGTTAGTGTTTTAAATTGGGCCTCGGGTTTGGGCTCAACAATTAATCAATTAATTAATGGATTCAGAGATTGGGTTGGCCTTCAAATTTAATAAATTAAATGGTTCAGCAGGCAGATGGGCTGGGCCGGTGATGGATTATCAATTAATTAAAAATAGGTGGACTGGCAGTGTTCGGCTGGGCAGAATAATTAATAATTCAGACGGACTGCTAGCAGTTTGGACTTGGACTAATGACTTAAATTAATTCCTTAATTGGGATTAATGACTTAATGAGACACTTAATTAATTTTTAATAAATTAATTATTTGTTTCCTGCGATGATGAGAGGTATGGACAAGTGATTGCATTTGCAGATACTACACTAGAAACATCTGAGCAGTCCAAACAAATAAAATCCAACAAGAAAAATAATAATAATCTAAGCGATTATTATTAAATTTAATTGTTAGGAAACAATTAAATTAACAATTAAATTAAAGGATGCTTATTTTAATTTAATTGTTAGGCAAACAATTAAATTAAAATATTTTGAGTTGGATAATTGATTCAGGGGAATTAATGTCAGTTGTGATTGTTCCGGATTTCAGATAATCAGTGACGTGACAGCGATCAGTGTCAGAGTTCTAATTTTCCAGTCAAGGTTCAGAAGACTGTAGATAATAGTACGGACTACACTGGGCAACCATAAGACCCGTTTTGGCCTAGGACTTAGGATCACTAAGCCTATGAATTTAAATACATGACGTATTTATTTCTTTCTTCAATGGCATACATGCACGTATTTATTTCTTTCTTCACTCATATGCCATGTCTGTGCTATTTTATGTTCGTACCGTGCCTTTGTATGATTTACATGTTATGTGCCTATACGTGCTTTACATGCTTATTAAGTCATTTAGGGTCAAATGAATCTTGCATGTAATATGGAATCGCATGTAATTTGGTAAAGCCTGTTGGAGACCGAGCAAGCGAAAACTATTCCATGTTTCGGACCGACATAAAGGCATTTCAGAAAGTGGACACCAAGTGATTTAAATTAATGTCGGTGATTACTTCATTAATACGGATAATCACGTAAAGAGAAAGATAGAGTAATGACCATCTCATTTCTCTATGGGTTGATTGCCATAGACTCGAAAGTCCACCCGTGGGAAGCTTGCTTTCTACGTTAAAAGGTCCTAGTCTACTTTCGGGATTTGTACCCCAGAAAGTTTACCGGTAATTTAAGATTAGATGAGGGAGTTCTAGCTGGGACATGTGGGGTGATTCGCGTCCTCTAGTAGCTATAATGATCTCCTAACCTTCACCCAACCGTGATAGAGGGAGTTCTAGCTAGGACGTGTGGGGTGATTCGCGTCCTCTGGGAGCTATAATGATCTCCTAACCTTCACCCATTCGTGATAGTAGATTAGGGTACTCAGTGTTCCGTTCAGTCGTGCATTGGATAACCCCATCATATCTCTATTCACACCTTTATGCTTTGGGTACGGTTCGGCTTTGGGTGATTCCAGCCTGCCTTGCCCAAGCATACTCAGTACTCGACAACGGGCCTGTCGGTGGAGCCCCCTGTTGTTCAGGTTTTCTCAGTTGTTATATGCTCTAGTTGGTTATGTGTTATGTTAACTGTTAGCAGGAGCTTACAGTCTTGGTTTTGGTTATGTGTTATGTTAACTGTTAGCAGGTGCTTACAGTATTGGTTTTGGTTTGGCTGCATTGTGTTTGATGCATGAAAAGGGCTTATTGGAGACGCATTCGATGTGGATCACGTTACGTATGGTTTATACCATTGTTGCTTGATTGCAAAACATGATTGATTGCTTTCAGTAGTGTTCATGTTAGGTCATGATCTACTACATGGAATATATTCTTGGTTAATACTCATGTTGCATTTTGAGCTATTGCATGGGGTGTATAAATGGGATTTATGCATGTCACATGGTAATATGTTGCATGAAAGGATTTTAAACCCACTAAGATATATCTGAGAGATATGCTTAGTGTGGAATGCATTGCATATCGATCTGTGCATTGGTTTTCATGACCTTTGATTTGAGACCGCAGAGCACGTTACATCTAACGGCTCTTCTGGGATTGCATATGGATTTAGATTTTTAAACCCACTGAAATACTCCTTTGCGGTACATTCAGTGTGGATTGCATCGTATACTGTTTTATGCGTCTTTTTCTCAAAACCTTTGGCTTGCATGGCGGATACCGCCTAGCAGTCATCAGATTGCACTGGTGATTTGGTTTTAAACCTCGAAATGCTTCACAGTTGTTGAGCTGTAGCCAAGCTGTGATTATGCCGAGGGAAAGTGGTTTGAGAAATGACATGGGTTTATAAATCAGCATGGTTTCGAATAAAGGAATATTGGATTTTTAAAACCCTCTGAGCGCATTACGGAATGACCTAAGGGTGGAATCCATATCACGATCATACTGTGCATTGTTGTGTATGTTCCGTACTTAGTCGTTTCGACTAACCGTGCTTTATGCATATAGGTGTCAAGTGTCCTGAGGACATACCTCCAGGCCACTAGTTCACGTGGGTAAGGCTTTTGCCTTTGGGTTATGTGAGGATGAGCGGACATATCTGTTTAACTGTCTATGTGTTGCATTCCAATTATCTAAATATGTCTGACCTTTATTTTCCTCATGTCGTTTTGTTTATCGGCTTGTATTAAGTAACCGAGTCCCGGACGTGGGACATTCCATACTCTGGTAATAGAATCTTCCTATGATTCTTCGTGACTTGGGTGACTAATTGTTTTTCGGTTATAGATTCAGTATTTCGAGCTGTGATCAGAGGGGACTAGCTTCCTGAAATCCAGCGTACTCTGATGTGATAGGATTAGAGAACATGGTTAGCCTGAGCACCGAGCTTACTGAGGGTTAGGTCGTAGAACCCGAGGTAAGTTAGGTGTGGCGGTAACATCGTCCGATTATGGGAATCGGGGTGTTACACTCACAATCATAAGAGCCTGGAATGCTTTTATTCGTAGAAGCACGGGAGTGGTTGGCAAAGGCAATGAATAAAATTACTACAAAGGCAAGGTGAACTGGGTGGCTGATGAAGGAATCTCACTTGGTTGGGTCGCTAGTTGAGGCCAGAGTCGGAAAGATTTAAGATCGAGTGGGTATCTTATGGACCATTGAGCATCACCTTCTTGCAAGGAATTGCAGTCCCTCTGTTGAGTGAAGACAATTGGGGAACAGTAAACGGCAGCCCTGAGGGTAAGGATTTTGTTAGGTCCCACTCCGAGTTCTTGGATCGATGATCAAAAAGTCGCCCAGTGTGGCAATCGCTAGTGTCTACCCTCTTCATGAGGAGACCTGAAGAGGGGAAGTGATGGCAGAAGCACCTAGCTCATGATTTTCAGGAGCGACCGAATGGTACAAGGACCCCCGGCAAAGTCTAGTGGCATAAGATAAAAGAGGAAGTAACGGAGTTGTGGCAATGTGTGCGATCTGTTAATAGGACATGGCCGAACTTATGAGGCCTAGGGGATTGCTGCAACTGTTGAAGACTCCTGAATAAAGTAGGAATCGGTCTCAATGGGTTTGAGACTGGGATACCTCGAACAAGACAAGGAATGAATACGATTTGGGTTATGATTGACTGGTTGACCACAAACTTAGTTTCATACCCATGTGACTGACTTGGAGCATCTGATACAGGTGTGTACCCATCGCATGGTTCGACTATTCGGCATACAGGGAGAGATAGTGTCTAATCAAGATCCCCAATTTCTCACAAAATTCTGGAAGGAAGAACGAAAGGCGATTGGCACCCTAGTCAGATGGGTAGACAAAAAGGACGATCCGCACTCTCAAAGGTATGTACCGTGCCTGCATAATGGGTTCCATGGGACGCCGGTGCCAAGCACCGACGTGTTGGAAGGACCTCTCTAAGCGGATTGTGATGGGCCTGAACTTGATTAAGCACACAATCGTGATAGTGCAATATGGCGTCGAATGAAAAAGGCTCAAGATAGACAAAAGAGCTACGCGAATCTCGGGCATCGAGACTTCGAGCCTGAGGGTGGTGATTGGGTGTTGTTGGAAGCCTCGCCGGTTAAAGGCGTAAGGAGATTTAGAAAGAAAAGAAAAATTGAGCCCCGCTTCATTGGACCCTACAAGATCGTTGAGCAAGTTGGGGGAGTCGCATATCGTTTGGCATTACCGGTAGGACTGAGATAAATACACAAAGTCTTCTCTGTACCCCAACTCTGCAACTTTATCATCGATCTGAGTAAAAATCGTCCAAACCGGACGAAGTGGAATTGGATAAGGGCCTAGGCTATGAGGAGTACCCGGTTAAGGTAATCAATGAAAAGGAGAAAGTACTAAGATAATAGAGGTCCCTTGGTTGAGGTTCAGACAAGGAAATGCCGTGTGAGAAACCGAGGAAGCGGTAAAGGCAAAATATCCGGACTTTGATTTGCGATCTTCGAATAGAGGTAAGTCTGCAGTACCGCATTCCGTGCTGTTTTGCATTTCGGGGAAAAAATGTCCCTAAGGGGGAGAGGATGTAATACCCCATAAAAACAAAAGCTTAGGAGCCTATGGAGGAGTAGCATGCCTCTTGAACGACAAGAAAATGACAAAGGAAATAAGCGATGACATAAATTGTATAACGGAAACGCGTGACCTGACTTTGGGAAAGTTCTGGGAATTTCTTACTTATCTAATGACTCTAAGATTTTACAGGTAGATTCTTTATCGAGTTAGCTTTCCAACGCAACTTGCGGATCTCAAATCGGAGTTCGAACAAAGAAGTTATGACACGAAATATACGGGTTACGCAGACCTCGTGGAAATGCTCGTGGTTTTCATTTCCACGGGCGAAAACCGCAGGACCTGTAGCGCCAGCTAGTGAACAGTAAGGCGGTGCTGACTACTGTGGAGTGGCCTTGAACCCCCTAGAATCTTCCATGGCCTCTATAAATATCTGACCACTCCACCCTTTTTCCCCCACTCCATTCCATTTCCATTCCGTCCTCACTTCCCTTTCCTTTCCTTTCCTTTCCTTCCATAGAAGGATGGGAGCTTTTGAGTGAGTATTGGGAGAGTGCTAGGAGCTTGGGGAATGTTAGGAAATTATCATGGAAGCTTGGTTTTGGTACTAGGTTTCCATTTCCCTTTCCCCTTGTCTCGGATTCTTGAATATGATTAAAACCATGAGTGTTGAGATAATTGTTGGCAATCCTTGAGTAAAGGATTGAAGTTGGCTTGGAAATACGAGTGAAGCAAGGTGGTGACTCAAGTTGGAGTCCTCCCTTGGTGCTTAAAAGGAAGCTTGGATTCTTGGAAGCCGTGGACACCGGTCGAGGACCTTGAGCTAGCTTGCAAGATTCGTCATTTTAAGGCAAGGGTTTACTTAAGTTATTTCCTTTCATGTTCTGTTTTTCCTTTTTCCTTATCTCCTCTCTTTGTCTCTCTCTGTCTTGTTCTGCCATAGCCCCGATCGCGACCGTAGACGGAATATCACGACCAGAGTCTGGGAAACTGAGATAGCCGGTGAGGCCTTTTCCCGTTGATGTTATATCATGGTCGTAGTCTGGGAAACTAAGATGGCCAGTGAGACCTTTTCCCATTGATGGTATACCAATACCCCGTTGTAGATCAGGGAAAACTGGGATGGCCGTTTGAGGCCTTTTTACGCGATCACAGCCACGGTAGGTAAACTGTGACCAAGGACCCCGGGAAGCCCAGGGTGAGGCAGCAGGACAAGACATTGGATCCTGATTCTTGATGATGCTTTCATGCTCGTGGAAATGTTGTTAAAACATGGACAAGGATTTAATGATCTCATTCTTATACATTGTGAAAATGGGAAAAAAAGGTTGACGGTTAATGGCTTGAAATTAATTGTCCGACAATTGATTATATGAGTCGGCATTTGGCTTTGGTAAGCCTCAACATATTCATTGATTGCATATGCCGGTACGTGGCTTTGGCAAGCCTTGATTCATTTTGACAAAATGATTGAATGAGCATTGCACCATGGGATTGGCGGTAAAGTCGGTACATGCACTTGCATTCTGTCTTGGCTTAGGGCCATGTCCAGGTTATGGCTTGGCTTTGGGCCATGACCAGGGTTTTCGCACTATTCCCGGCAGTAGCGCACCCAAAAAGGTCGAAAATTTTTGGGGCGTTACAGAGAACAGACCAAGAAAATAATTAGAGGATGCTAACTATACAAGGTATGGTCCACCAAGAAATTCAAAAAGTGAAGAAAAGAGATAGAAGAGGCCAAAACCTAAGAGTGTCAAAGGATTATGATGTTTGTCGTAAGATTTCAACGTTTGCCGTAAGAAATTGGTGTTGTCGTAGTATAATGCTACGACATAGAGGACCTCGACACTCGACAGAACAGGTGAGGAAATTTGGCCAAGGCATGCGTGTCGAGTGTCGTAGTATGTGTGTCGAGGTTTGGAAACCTCTACACTATGACACCTCGATAGAGGAAGGGTTGTATCGCGATTTTGGCTATCGTGATCTTCAAACCGTGACACCTCGACAAAATCACAACAAATCACGACAGAGAAACCTCGAACCTCGACACCTCGAACCTCGACAGAGAAACCTCGAACCTCAACAAGTTGACAAAATCACGACAAACCTCGACACAAGACCACGAACCACAACAGACCAAGGGTTTTCGCAAGATTTTAGGTTGTGTCGAGATTTTGGTGTTGGACTTCACTTATTAGGCTTTTGACTTGCCTTTTAGACCCTTGTGTGTATATATACATACACTTGGTGGATTTTCTCGATTTTCCTTCATCTTCCCCAAACATCTAGCCCCATTTTTCCCTTAAGGTCTGAAATTTTGAACCTCCATTTCACCACCTTGCACTAAGATTTTGAGAATTTTGAGTATAGATCATTGTTCCCCATGTCGATGTGAGCATTTCCATCGATTTAGATTTTTCATTTGGTGAATTTTTCACAAACCCATTTGGGGAGTTACTATTTACAACCCCTAATTTTTGAATGCCTTTGGATGTTGTTGGACTTAATGGAATGGGTAAACAAGTTGTAATGAACTCGGTAATCTTGTAAATGGACATAAAAACCGATTTGAAGGAAAATGATGTTTTCACCATTTCACTTAAATTCCAAGCAAAATCTTGGAGGCTTTGAATGTTAAATATATGGATTAAATGGGTTTTTGGAATTAAACTTGAATCCTTGACAATGGACACAAATCCAAGTTCGAGATTAAAATCTCAATGAATATGAGATTCTTGGATTGAATGAAATAAATCAACTCTTAAGGGGTTTGGATTCATCTTTTTGGTAAAATGACATTATTTCTAAGTTTTAAACTTAAAATGTTAATTTTGAACATGGGTTTGATACCCATTCACATAATGGAATTAAATCCTTATGGATTTGGATTTGGATTTGGAACTTAATTGATTTATCCATTTTGAGTTGGATAATTGATTAAATTAAATGGGTTTGTCTTGGACCTAATTAACATTTAAATTAATTGGGTAATGGATAATTAAACCAAGTTTGATATTTTTATATGGCCAAAGCCCTAAATAATTAACCGTAGAATGATTTAATTATTCCCGGGTTGTTTCACAAATCCATTTGACACTTAAAGTTTATTGGTTTTATTTCAAGGGTAATCACATAAATTTAATTGAATATCCCCATATGAGCTTTCCTATGGACTTAAGAGATAAACCTTGGATGGTTTATTCTTCTAAAGCCGTGACTTAGATTTCTTTCGCGATGCAAAGGAATTACACGAATTTATGCCCTAGAATGTTGGATTTAATATAATTATTCCTAGACATTTGAATGTCTATAATCTTTAAAATTAAGTTTAGAAGAAGTAATTAATAGAATTTGCTTCGTGTCCAGAATTGAAGTTCCCGAGCAGAACTTGGACATGCAATTCGAGAGTGGATTTCAGTTGATCAAGTAAGAATTTGAATAGAGATCCTGACCCAGTCGAGTTATAGAAGACTATAAATAAATGTAAGGATTCTTACACTCGGGAAACCATAAGTCCCAAGTAAAATTGAGGTGCCGAATTGTATTTGGCCTGGTAAATTTAAATAAATGCAAGCATTTATTTATTTATTCCTTTATCACTTGTGGATGAATGCTGATGAGTGATTATTACTCTGATTATCTTGTATGCTTAATTGCATCATGTAATTGATTAAATTACTGCATTCACCTTGATTGAAATGTGCAAGCATGCATATATGTATTCATTTTCCCTGTGTGAGTATGTTGAGTATGTATACTCATTGTACCGTATAGGAGCTGCATTATGTGTTAAACCTGAGCTTCACCACGTTGTGGAGCATGCTAAGTGGGTTCTACCTTGAGTTGTGCCACATGTGGCTGAGCACACGAGGGTAGCATCCTGAGTTGTGCCGCAGCTTGTAGAGTGGCTCAGGGATTATGTGAAGCGTGTAAAGATACGGTGGGTAGTCCGTATAAAGACACGTAAGACACTCTTGAGAGCTTGTGAGCATCGAAAGGATACGCCAGGGGGTTTAGGGTTGTTGACTGTGTGTTTGGTGCCCTTGGGAGCTCATAAGCGTTGCAACGATACGTCGAGGGTTCAAGGTGACCACAGATTGTTAATTGATTGATAAATTGTTGCCTTGCATTTCTTTTAAAGTGTCTTTTTATAAAATATGCATACACGATATATTATATATCCTGTTGCATGTTTTTAACATATACCTTTGGTGAATATATTGAAGATATTCTCAAATGGTTCTCATGCGATTTCTAAATTGCATATTAATTGATCTGTATTGGATCCTTACTTGTTATTTATAACTAATGATGTTGCTTCTGCATCACAGGTTTGAACAGGGCTTGGAGGATCTACCTTTAGCTCTAGAAGGACTTGGGGACATAAGGGGTTCCTGAGTATTATTGTGAGGTTGAGGGAACTTTTATAATTTCCTTATGTGCTTTGAATGATTTAAATTTCTGCTGCGATTATTATCATTATTATTATCTTTTAAGTGTTTGAATGTTTATTCATTCGTTTATTGTTCAGTTATTCAGATGTAAATTCAAACTACATAATTTGTATAGAATCATCTTGTACTTAGTGGCCGATGTCTCGGTGTGAGACCATTCATTTATGTAATTATTCATTTGGCTTGTATTAAATAGTCGAGTCCCGGCGTGGGACATTTCATTTTCTTTTTCAGACATTAGACTTGGCCTGTAATAATTAATTATGTGCCTTGTGTGTTCAGTTGTTATTCTCAGTTGTTAAGACAGCTGTGATCAGAGTGGACCAATTTCTTAAAATCTAGCGACTTTGATAGGGTTTGTAGATAATTAAATTAGCCTGAGCACTGAGCTTATAGGGGGTTAGGCGTAGAACCCTTTATACGTTAGGTGTGGTGGTAACGTTCTCCAAATATGGGAAATCGGGGCGTTACAGCCCGTGTGTAAGAATCATTATCGTTATCTACAGTCTTCTACATCTTGACTTGTCATAGTCTACTGAGATCCTTATCTCGAATCTACGTGTCCAAAATCTAACACTCGAGCCCTGCTCGGGAACCCCATCCTAGCCACGAAAGAAGGTTCTATCAATTATCCTTTCCAACTTTAATCTTTAAAAGATTATAGATAATAAATGTTTAAGAATAATTAAATTAAGTCTCGACAAAGGATGAAGTCCTCAATCGACTGCTAAACCTCTCAAGGTTTAATTCTTAAATCCATTTAATTATTCTTCGAATAATTAATTCACTTATTCTCAAAATTAGGGCATGGCCCTATTTCTATTCGCTGATTAATCCAATTAATTGTTCCTTAAACAATTAAATATTTTAATAACCATTTAGTTATTATTTTCCAATAATTATTAACTTTATTGAACTGCTCAGTGGTAATAAGTCATGTCAAGTGTACTATCAGGCTACAATCCAAAACCCTCGTCCATCATTGCAGGAAACTTATTAATTAATATTCCAAATTAATTATAAGTCTCTAGTCATGCCGAATATTTTAAGTCCAAAATCCATTCAACAACCAGTAACAATTTGATTCAGTTTCAACAATCGACAGTTTGTTTAAATCAAGTCAAGCTTCAGATTCATTTCAAAATTTCATTCAACAACCCGTTCGATTCTTTTAAACAGCCCATAGATCCTTTAAATACCTTAGCCCATCATTAATTTTTCCAAGCCCACTTTGCTACGGCCCAAGGCCCTGATCCAAATCCAGATTAATTAATTTAGTCTGTGGCCCATCCAACCAGCCCATCAGCCAATTTTATTACACAAGGCCCGTTTGTTATTACACTTTAACCAAAATCAATTTTAGGATCAAACAATGCATACTGAAGAACACATCGAAGGGGCTGAAGAACATCACACTTTTTCCAGGAACCAAAAACGCAACATTGCCATCTCAACTCAAATGACACTATTTTCGGGGGCCTCGGATCGATTTCGATCTTTCTTCATCGGCCATCCTGACTCGATTTCAAAGTCTCCACACCCTTAAATCTTCAAGAATGAAAAAGGGGGAAACAAGTGAAATTAAGCAATCAACACCCTACACACTCACACTGGACCCAATACCAAAGAGGTAACAATACTAGACAACCAACTGTACTGAACCAACAATCCCAGAACAGTCGACAGAAACCAAATCACACCAATACTCCCAACTTCGTCTCCAAACCAATTTGTAACATCCCGGCCCGCTGCAGGGCCGGACGTGGTTACGTGCAGTCCAGGATTGAAGACTGGCCCCACAGATCAACACAGGTTCTTTTAGTGCGCTTTGGCCTCACTCGCGTACACCCTGGGAAACTTCCCAGGGGGTCACCCATCCCAGAATTACTCAAAGGTCGACACGCTTAACTTTGGAGTTCTTATGGGATGGTCACCAGAAAAGAAATGTGCACCTTGTTGATATGAGTAGTTTTTCAATCCTTTTAAGCCACCCCATCCCGGGGTATTACATTCTTCCCCACTTGAGAACGCAACGTCCTCGTTGCGCCTCGATCACACTCCGGATCCCCAAGGATCTTTACCCCGCTAGGCGGCTGACTGGTACTCCCAGCCCAGCATGCGGTCGTAGGTTTGCTTTGATACCATCTGTAACACCCTGACCCGCTGCAGGGCCGGACGTGGTTACGTGCAGTCCAGGATTGAAGACTGGCCCCACAGATCAACACAGGTTCTTTCAGTGCGCTTTGACCTCACTCGCGCAAACCCTGGGAAACTTCCCAGGGGGTCACCCATCCCAGAATTATTCCAAGGTCTGCACGCTTAACTCCCAACTCCCAACTCCCAACTCACACCAAATCCCAACTCCCAACTCCGTCTCCAAACCAATTAAATGAGGAAAATGGAGATGCATTTACAATCTCAAACCTCAAAGGATGTCAACCTTATCCTTGGCACAACAACATCCTTGGATTCACTTTGAATCATCATTGGAACCCAAAATCCAACATAAACCAAAAAATCGCCAAATCCAAAATTCAAGGGTTTTTGAGAAATTACCTTTGGACATCAAAAGGGAAATGTAGCGGCGGTAACAGTGAGCACGAAGGGAGAAGGGGGTTGCCTTTTAAAGGCCTTCCAATCGCTTCAACCCCAACGTTATCTCAAACCCTAAATAGAGTTAGAGTTCGAGTTAGAGATTTTTGTCTGTCGAGCTTTCGAAGACACTGTCGAGTCTTGGAATTTACTTCACAACTCGACAATCTAACTTTCTACCTCCATCCTTCGCCCACCAAATCTTGCCAAACCTTAAAATCCCCCAAATCTCACAAATCCAAATGAACTCCAAAGGGGTGAAGGATTTAAAATCCTTCGAGCAACAAGGTTGTCGAGCATCACGTGTTGCAACCTGCGACTCGAATCACGAGTATCACAATCAAAATCCATCGGGATTTAATCCTTCGAACAAAGCGTGCCCTCACGTGAGTCTAACTTAAACTTTTCTCTCAACACTCGATTTGAAAATGGAGTACAAAAGGGAGTGTAAACTCTTCATTCTAAAAATGGTAAAGTGGACAAAAAAATGACAATGGAGATGATTATGCAGCGAGTTCGATAGGGACAGAAGAGAAGTCTAGAAATCACAAGGGTAGAGAGATGAGGAAGCATTAAGGGCAAATGAAGTGAAATAATGAATAGGCCGCTGAACCCCAACATCCAGCGCCCTTGGCATACTTCATTGGGCCGAGGCCCATAAATCCTTCCCCTAATTAATTCTCACATCTGGACCACTAAACCCATTAGGTTTGGGCTCCCTTATTTAATTATTATCAATTCATTTCTTGGCCCATTTTTCGCGTGATAAATTTATCTAGTTAATTCTCCTTCAAAGAATTATTTAATTTATCACGTAGAATTAATTTTCTTCAATTTGAGGTATTAACCTCGCGCACCTCAAAATAAATTAATTCTTTTTAATTCACGAGACTTTCAGATCCCATACATCAATCTTGGTAAATTCCCTCAATATTTTCCATTTTCTCATTTCAAATTTCCACTTGAAACTCATGTCAAGTCCCTGAGTTGGATTAACAAATCCGATCTTATTCAATTTTTCGCACCTCAAATTTTATTATTTCCTTAAATTAATTCGTGAAAAATTTTCATAAAATCACGAAAATCTAATTAATACAAATTAAATTCGAATTATTTCCATACTGTAATACCGGGTATTATAGTAATGCCCCGATTTTCCTGTCCGGACACGTTACCACCACACCTAACTTATCAAGAGAATCTACCCTAAACCCCTAGTAAGCTCGATGCTCAAGTTCACTCAATTATCATTCCTATCAGAGTACATTGGATTTAAGAAGCAATATCCCCCCTGATCACATCCATCGTACTGGAATAATAACACAAAATGCAATAATTTAAAGAAAGAAGTTATTACAAACCAAGTAATAGTAATGTAATGTCCCACATCAGATCTCGGCCATTTAGTACAAGCCGATTGGAATAAATTTACATTAAGGTTTGAGAGACAAAAAGGAAATAAAAATCCTACAACAAAATAAATGGTTAGAACAAGACATCATTAAATAATAAGGTTCTCTCGACCTTAAAAAACCAACAGGTAGTAACCTGTTCCTCTAGTCAATTTGCTGGAGGTACATCCTCGCATCCTCCAGTCCCACCTGAGATGCATCAAAAAGCATCATTAGTCGTGAAACTAAGTAAGGAAGCATACACAACTAGTTATACAGTCCACACAATCGATGAAGATCAAGTCGGCAATATATCCATAAATATTAACCAACTGATCCAACTTTAAAATTATGCAACAAGCATAAGTTATGAATAATACTATGCAGTGCACAAATTTAAAACGGAATAAATAATGAGCAACTTAAAATCATGCGTGTCAAATTTATGCAACAAGCAACGCCCAAACTCCCTGTCGTATTAGTTAACGTTCAGAAGACGATGTGCTATATGTGTTTATACTCAGAACTGCTAGTCAAGCCTTTACATGTATAGTTAATGCCGGCCTCACACACTAATTCGCAGCACAACTCAGGACATTGTCATATCGCATGCTCAATCAACACAGCTCAAATAATTCCCACTTAGCGTGCTCCACAAATCTGAAAAACCAAGCAACATACAAGAGCGGAATGGATAGTCGGGAAGCTCCACTTAGGGTTGTAAACGAATCGATTACCTGCGAATACCACAATATTTGATTCGAGATTCGATTCAAATTGGAGTATTCGATTCGATATTGGATTCGATTTCGAATCTTAAATGTGTATTCGATTCGAAATGGTATTTGAATTATTCGATTCGATTCTAGTATTCGATTCAAAATTTTAAAGTGCATTCAAAACAGTAACGAATCGAATATTCGATTCATTTTTGTAACACCCCGATTCCCGTAACCGGACGATGTTACCGCCACACCTAACTTACCTCAGGTTCTACGGCCCAACCCTTAGTAAGCTCGGTGCTCAGGCTAACCATGTTCTCTAATCCTATCAGAGTACGCTGGAGTTCAGGAAGCTAGTCCCCTCTCATCACAGCTCAACTTACTGAATCCTAGAAACGATCAGTCACCCAAGTCACACATAATAATAGAGAGATTCTATTACAAGCAAAGCAGTGCAATGCTGCTAGTTCATAAAAGAATGTCCCATGTCCGGGACTCGGCTATTTAATACAAGCCGATAAACAAAATGACATGAGGAATAAGAGTTAGACATACATCAGTAACTGAAATGCAACACATACGACAGTTAAGCAAATATGTCCTCTCGTCCTCACAAAATCCCAAAGGCAATGCCTTACCCGTGTGATCTAGTGGCCTGGAGGTATGTCATCCAGACACTTGGCACCTGTATGCATTAAGCACAGTTAGTCGAAAGACTAAGTACGTAACATACACGCGGTAAACAGATGCATAAACCATATGCAACGTGCTCCACGTCGAGTGCATCTCCAATATGCTACCCAACGGGTTTTAAAACCTTTTCATGCATCAAACACAATGCAACAATAACCAAGACTATAAGCTCACCCTGCAAACAGTTAACACATAAGCAGGTAGAGTAAACAACGACCTGGGGATAACTTGAACAACGGGGGGGGGCTCCACCGACAGGCCCGTTGTCAAGTACTGGGTATGCTAGGGTACGACCGACTGGAATCACCCTTTTTCGACGTGCACGCCTAAGCATTGAAGCGTTCGAGGCTAAGGATTGGTTAGTTCCAACTGCGGTCTTACGTGCAGCACCTCGCGTGCATGTTTACCATCCTAACCGACCCCTCTATCGAGGCTAAGGATTGATTGGTTCCGACTGCGGCCTTACGTACAGCGCCCCGCGTGTACACTTGCCATCCCAACCGATCCCTCAATCGAGGCTAAGGATGTATGTAACATCCCATGTTACAGTTACAGTAATTCCGGTGCCGGAAAATGAGTAAAAATTTTTCGCGAAATTAATTATTGGAAATAATTAATTTCAGGAGAGCGAAGGATTTAAATTGGGCAAACGGATTCGGAAAGTGTGGGCTTG
>MAYD01501150.1:0-21479 GCA_001909325.1 Ruellia speciosa
CTACGGTATAAAAAATATCTAGCTTTCTAACTGCACTACTCTTAAATATCTTTTTGGCACTTGAGATTCTTCCTTTCCGAAAACACATTTTTTTAAGGAAAAAAGGATGTCCCAACTCCAAATTATCAAAACATTATGTATACAACCACCGAATCATAATTATTTCTGCAGGAAACAAAACATGTCAAACACTTTTTACAACAGAAAATCCACCTACCCATCACCATATATTATTCTTACAAACATTTGACAATAAACTAAATCAACTGTCACTAAAAAAGGGCAAAAGAAAAAGAAAAAAAACTATCCCTAACCTAATTAACAAAGGTTACATTACACCCCACGACCATTATTCCATAACCACAATCATTAAATTCAAAATAAAAAAAAGTTAAAAATAGACGGCATACTATTATAATCTATCAATTTTAGGACGCAGCAATTTTCTCAAACAGGCCCAGCCGATTATCGGACAGCCTCGAACTGTAGGCCGATTTTTTATATTCGTACCACGTAAACTCCTTATACAATGAGTCTTCTCCGCGGCTCACCAACGCCGGCAGCGGGGCAATTTTCTCGCTGAGCGGTGGGCCGGCGAAGTATATCATCGACAGCCTGGACTCGGGGCTGTTGGCGACCACTCTGTGCTTCACACTCTTGAATCGGCCGTTGGTCATCACTTGTAGGGAGTCCCCAACATTGATGAAGAATGATTCCTCGTCGGGCGGGACCGATATCCAGCGGCCGTCCTTGAGGAGAATCTGGAGCCCCGACGTGTTGTTGGATCGCAAAACGGATATGATCTGCGGGTCGGTGTGCTCCCCGAAACCGATCATGGGGCTGCTCTCCTGGCAGGGCGGGTAGTGGTTCACGCGGAAAACAGAGTCGCTCTGTTCGTCCATCAGCAGCTTGCTGAACGCATCCCGCGGCTCGACTTTCAGCCCGTCCGCCAGCATTTCGAGTATCTCGCACGCCATTTTCCGGACCGCCGATACGTACTCGTTCGCCACCGACCTGCGGTTATGATCATATAAATTTGAGTAAAATATTATAATTTTTTTTTAATTGAAATACATATTATACTATACTATATTATATTATATTATTTTATAACAACACTTATATTTTATTTGATTGGACTTATGTTAGGTGGTACTGACCGGAAGTGGTGTCCGGTGCAGTGGTGGCGGAAGTCGTTGGTGGTGGTGAGGAGGTACTCGATCCAGCCGACGTCGCCGTTGGCGCCAATTTTGTTCTTGCCGTAGCCGGGAAGGAGGGTGGAGTCCTTATTATTATCAGGGAGGGCGAAGAAGTCGAGGGCGAGGGATTGGAGGGCGGCGATGAGGTGAGGGGGGACGGCGTGGTTGACGATCTTGAAGAAGCCAAATTGGTCGCAGGCTTGGACGAGATGTGAGGTGGCATCGGGGTGGGCGAGGTCGATGGTAGGAGGGGAGGAGAATAATGTGGGGGAATGAAGGTGCTGGATTGTATTGACAGAGGGAATCACCATTGGAGATGATTGCAGGTGGGTGTGCTGGAAAATGGGGGGACTTTGGGGGTGTGGGGATGGGACTAGGGAGGATGAGCTGCTCAGGCCACAGGATGTTTATATGGGCTCAGTGCTTTGCTTGCCTATTTATAGACCTTTCTGGAGCCTGGAGGGATGAAACCCTGAAAGGGAGATTTTCCCAGTTGGGGATTCGGGCACACGGGACTGCTGATCCGGGTCAATCTGGAGCGTTCTGCCAGTCCAGATTTTTGTGGGAGTTGGGCTCCCGGATTTCATTTTCCAGATTTTTTATAATGATTCAAATTTCCACGGTGTTACTCAGCGTCCAAGCGTCAATTCATTGCACATATGTATCTCCACATTTTTCTTTGTGTATAAATTAATACTTCACTCGGTTAATAAAAAAAAATAAAGTATTTTAATAGTATATAGATAAGAAATGAATTATTTATTAATGGATATAAAAAAAATATAGAATATTTTATTAGTTAATAGAATAAACAATTAGAAATATATATATATACACACACACTTTTTTAGTTAATGCGATAGAAATTTACCTAAAAAAACTAGTAACAGTTAACGTCACGCATCAAATTAATAAATGTCACGCAATATATAAATAAAATAGCATTATTATCTTTAAATTAAGTTCAATTCAAATTTTATAAATGTCACATAAAAATCTATTAATGTCATACAATGTAAGCAAAATGACATAATTATTATTGTAATACCCCGAAAATTTAGCATTTTACCCTTATTCAGTCGTTTTGTGAGTTAGGGGGACCCCGTCACGGGAGCGAATAATGTACATAGGAATGGAAAATGGCATGCATAGCCAAATTGGATGGGAATTTAGAGGTAATTATTACATCATTTTTCTTCTGAATTGACAAGTTTCATTTGAACTCATTTTTCTTCTGAATTGACAAGTTTCATTTGAACCCACCTGGATAGGACCCGCGGTATTGCATCTGCGGTGGCAGATTCCGCGATGAAAACCGTGGGTGGTCAAGGCTGTGACATTGAGTTATTTTTGAGTATTTTAGACACTTGGCACTCATTTGGGCTATGTCTCATCATTTATTCAGTAGATAATACTTAGGAGAGAAGGAGGGAGAAGCTCAGAGGTGGCTTTGCATAATTAAGTAGGTGACTTTGAGCAAGTTTTTCACCAAGAAGGAGGGTGAATTTTGGCAAGGTGTCTTCAAGTAATTTGTAGCCTACATTTAGTACTTCAAAATGCACGGTTTGGATTTTGTTATTAGAACTTCCTTGATGATGAAAATCGAGTCCAAAGTTGGTTAAAAGTTCTGTGAATTCTGTGACAAATGCAACTACTCATTTTGTAGGCTTGATTTCAATAGGATACATTGAGAATTTGAAGTTGCAGGCTACAGGTAAGTTGTTCTTCGTCGTATGAGGTTTCTGGAGGTGTCTTTAGATTCTCATTTGGTTAAATATTGAACATTGTAGGGGCCTTGGAAGTTGGCTGGTTCATTCAAGGAGGCTAGGGTTTTCAACAATTTAGGGTGTGATTTCAACAAAGCTATAAAATTAGGAAATGGGGCATTTTTATGTTTTTAGAACCCTCTTTAGGTGTTGTTTAAATTTGAAAATTTTCGTTGAAAAATTCTCTGCTTTTGACACCCCAGTTTTGACCGCGGTATTGAATACCGCAATACAATACCGCAGATTACTAGGACTTCACAGAATTATTTGCTCGCGGTTTTGGGCCGTGGTTTTCGCATGTGTGGGATGAATACCGCGGGTCTATAGGATGATTTATGATTTTTAATGTCGTTACTTCTAACATAGCCTATTTTTATGCATGAGCGCTCGATTTATAACTTAGTCACAGTAGACTGAGATCATCTGACATTGAAATTGATTTGATATTGTTGATACCTAATGCTTTATGATGAACACATGTTACTAATAAATAATTTTAGGTGTGTTGATTAAATAACGAGTACTTGACTGATCGATCGACTTATTTGAATGATATTTGGCCTGTTTGGCCCGTATACTCTTATTTGTTGCAAGGATCTTTTGATTATGGATGAGTATGTTTTCGCCCTGATCAGGTGAGGGCCTGTGTGATGGGCTATTATGATATTGTGATAATGGTATATGTTGATTGCGAATGTTGTTTTACTCGAATGAAAACCTCTAGGGAAAATACGGCATATTTGGTTATTTGTTTAACGGTTTACGAACTCACTGCTTCTACTAACACGCGAGTTTTATAAAAATTCCAGAGTGGTTTTAAGGTATGTGTTGTGTGAATATTGACCTATGTGCGTATGTGACACGTGGTTCATTGTGCGTGATTGGGATGCAGTCCCTGTGATGATACCCCGACGTCACAGGAAGGGTTTGGGGCTGACCAGATTAACGATGCCCATATAGGATTGCGTGCTAGACATACTATGTGCTGCATTTAGAATAGATAGGTGTATGTTAGGACCCATGCATCACTTGCATTGCATCATTTACCAACTGTTAATCGAACGTCTGGTATGGGACGGGTGAGTTGATTAACGGTGTCACTTTCTTTACCTTATGCTTGTTATGATTGCCTTTTTCTGGAGGATCCCTTGCTTAGCAATTGCTGACCCCTGTTGTGCTTTATATGTATTTTAGGTACTGATCAAGACCATGCGTAGACATATAGGGTTGGGCGAGGGGACTGTAGATAATGTTTGTTTTGATGTACTGTTATCTTTTGACTGTATTGTATGTAGTAGTTCGGTTACTTGGCGGTGGCAGTGCGACGTTACCTATGTATGTTTTGGGCGTGTACTTGTCAACGTGGAAGTTCATTCAGTTTAATTTGTGTGTTACTACTTTCTTTACGCGAAAACACCTAATCAAGAAATTGGGAACGTTACGTGCCTTGCTTGTTTTATGTGGTTCGAGTCATACCTGCCTTGTACTGGTGAGCCTAAATTAACTGGCCACTAGTTTAGAGTAGCTAGTATAGCTTAGCGCGCCAACTGGATTGGTAGGGGCGTTACAGGTGGTATCAGAGCCCCTTTGGGCTTAACATGTAAAATTTGTTAGACTTAGGGGTGAGATGTGTGCAGGAAGGGTGCATACACATTTATTTCTGTATGATATCATACTTGAATGTGATGTTGCTGCTATTGTTCTTACTCTAACCACTAACTGGTACTGCGTTGACTTTTGACAATACCTTACTTTAGGATGCCTCCTAGGGCTGCGCCTAGAGCTAGGGGACGGGGGAGACCTTGTAAGTATCCCACTTCCCCCCTTGTGACTCCTGAGATAGAGAGTGAGGAGGAGATTTCGGTAGAGTGGGGTTCGTCTGAGGATGAGGAGATACCTCCGCTCCGAGAGGATAGACCGACCCGACAAGACCCTATTCCACCCTGCCAGGCTAGACGAGGGCAGCCTACCAGTTCCGGGCTAGAAATGGGAGTCAATAGCGATGGACTTTATGACGGGACTTCCACGTACATGGCGGGGATATAATACGATTTGGGTAGTGGTAGATTGGCTGATGAAGAGTGCAATATTCATACCTATGAGACTGACCTGGTCTATGGAGCAATTAACCTAGGCATATGTCAGACATGTAGTCGCTCGTTTCGGAGTCCCAAAAGATATAGTGTCAGATAGAGACTCCCGGTTCTTATCTAGATTTTGGGAGGAAGTTCAGGACGTTTTTGGCACACGTATCAATATGAGCACTGCGTGGCATCCTATGTCGGATGGGCAGACCAAGCGCACCATTCAGACCCTAGAAAATATGCTTAGAGCTTGTATTCTGGACTTCCATAGGTCATGGAAAGATCGTTTACAGTTGGTTGAGTTTTCATATAACAACTGTTACCACTCCAGTATTCAGATGGCTCCTTTTGAGGCATTATATGGACACAGATGTCGAACCCCTTTGTGTTGGAATGCTTATTCTGAGCGGATTATAGTGGGCCCAAACTTGATAGAGGATACTACCCAACAGGTTCGGCTGATTTAGGACCGGATGAGGGAGGCCTAGGATAGACAATAGAGTTACGCAGATGCACATCGACGACAGTGGGAATTTAGCCCCGGAGACCGTGTTCTTTTACGAGTTTCGCCTACGAAGGGAGTGAAGAGGTATGGCATTTGAGGGAAGCTTAGTTCGCGATATATCAGACCCTATGAGATTACCAAATGCATAGGGAAGGTTGCTTACAAATTGGCTCTCCCGGTGGAGTTAGCAAGTGTAATACCCAGTATTACCAGACCGAATTTGGACCTGATCAGATGAGTGAACCAGAAGGAACCGGACAGATAAATCTGACTTAAAAAGTTAGATTCAGAATCAGAATAGAGATGGGACCCACATCAGAAATTTTGAGAATCAGATTCGATAGTCAATGGGTTGAACGGTAAAAATTTTCATTAAGGCCTAATTAATTGGAAATTAATTAAGAATGGAAATTAAGAGAAAGAAAAAGAAATCATTCACGTACTGTTGAAGGATCAAAAAAGAAATATGAAAAATGAAGAAATACGAAAATGCAAAATGAAGTTGGTGGTGAGAGCATTTTCGTGTAGGTTGTTTTTTGTATGGTGAGGGAATATGAAAAAAGCATTTTCGTAATTGACAGAATACGAAAATGAGGCAATATGAAATGAGAATGTGGAATGTGTTGGTGCAAATCTCGAGGCAAACCATAATTGATTGATGAGTGTTTTTCGTGCTGGGGGCATTTTTTGTGCTCTATTTTTTAAGAAGGAGCGTTTTTCGTGCTGCATGAGAACACACTGGAGGCATGGTTTGATTTTGGACAATTAAGCCATTTTCGTGCTTTTGGACTTTAGACTTGTTTCTTGCCTAAGGGTAAATTGAGACATACACCATCTTGGTGTATAAATATTCAAGTAGGGCTGAGTGTACACATTCACTCTGCCACACAGTTAGTGTATTCTTCCAAATTTGAAAACTCTTGCAAGTTTCTCAAGAGGAGGCCGATTTCACCAAGGAAAATCAAGAGGAAATTTTGGTGCAAGTTTATATCCATTTCTTCTTGATAAATGTGAGTGTTTAAATCGGTTCCATTCTCCATTTTGATGATTTTGGAATTTTTGGTTCTCACTGTTATTGTTCACAAACAAAATACCATCGGGTGTTTTGGAACTTAAAATGGAAATAAGAAAACAAAGACTCAATAAGATGGGAAAACACATTTTTCATTTGAAATGATTTTTGAGAAAAATCAAATCTGGCATTTGAGTTTGAAATGGATAAAGTTGTTTTGAGTTTTGGGATGAACAGTAAGAACAAGATGCATGGAATAAGACAAATACTGTGTGTCACCTTTGTACTGCATGCAGAGTGATTCAGAATGAATTTGAATTAAAGATGAACCTATTTTTGTGTTGTGGGGTGTTGCATTTTCGTGTTTTAGAGTATTTTTCGTACTCTAAAAGTGACACGAAAATAGTGTGTTGATTCATGATGACGGTCATTTTGACCATCATTTGTCTTCTATTTTGCGACCTTTGTAAGGCTAAAAATCCACATTTAATATCTCGTTTTGTTTTCAAATAATGAATAATAGGTAATTTCAGTCTAAGTGTTGATTCTGTGCGAAATCGCGAATTGCATAGGTCCACATTCAGAAAATACTCTATTTTTCCATGTTTTTGCTTCTTGGTTTTCAATAAGGAATTGCTTATTCCATTGTACAGTTTTACTGCTTTCAATAAAATGCCTGTGTTATTTTCTGCCATTTTGCAACTTTTTAGAGGGAACTTTGAATATTTAAATTTTGAAGAGAGTAAGGATTTTTAATAATGAAAAACTTTAAATGAAGTTTGGAATTTAAAATCGAGAAACCAAAATGATTTGAATTGGGCTGTGTCGTGTTTCAAGTTTTTGGAGTGGTGTATTTTAATGTGTGTCGTGTTTTTTGTTTCAGAAAACACGACACAAAAAGGTTTGTCTCACAGGTTATTTTTATTTTCAAGTAGTGTCGTGTTTTTTGTTTTTGAAAAAACAAAAAACACGACACGATGCACTACTAGGCCACACACCACTCAGGTTTCTTATTCTTTGAGTGTCGAGTTTTTCATTTTGGTTGTGTCGAGTTTTTATAAAATAAGATAGTAACAAATAAAGAAACACAAAATCCGACACAAGAAACTGAAAAACTCGATACTTGCATTCTTCCATGTTGCATTGAAATTGAAACTACTAATTGGTGTTGTGATATTGCACTTGTTATGTTTTGATTTTTAAATTAAGACATGGAAATCTGATACCAATTCTCTAGATTAAAAATCTTGACACTTGCTGCAAATTTTAAATCACCTTGGAAATTTCAA
Source organism: Ruellia speciosa (assembly GCA_001909325.1). Lineage (NCBI taxonomy): Eukaryota > Viridiplantae > Streptophyta > Magnoliopsida > Lamiales > Acanthaceae > Ruellia > Ruellia speciosa. The sequence goes on from MAYD01501150.1 coordinate 7,856, forward strand.
GTTGTGTCGAGATATTTGTTTGCATGCCACTGTTTATTCTAACATTTCTCATGCAAGAAATAAACATTGGATGTCTAAGGGAATTTTGCAAGAGCTAAGGGTGACAGTGCAATTTCAAGGAAAATGACCCTATAAAAGGAAGCATTAGGGTAAAAATACACAATTCTGGAGCCGGCATTAAAGAATTCATCCTGGGAGCAAGTTGAGAGCTTAGAGTTTTTGCTTCATTAGGTAGGTTAGATTAGATTTTGGCCATGGATTTACATTTAGAAATTCATTTTGGCCACCATAGTTTGTTTTTAATTTTAGATTGTTGCTTCTGTTCTACTGGTTTTCTGAGATTGGTTGATCGGTTTTTGTTGATGTTTTTGTGGTTGTTTCTTGTTGATAGATTTACTGCTTTCATAGAATAGATGGTAATGGTTGATTAGATTAGTTGTTGGTTTAAACTGGATTTTCAATGTAATTCTTCTTATAGTTCTTAGTTTTGGTAATTTAATGGTAATTTTTCTCTTTAGTTTTCCTTTTCTGTTATTCTTGTTCTTGCTAGCTTCTGTAGATTTTAATTAATTTTTAGCTTAGTTGCTCTTTAATTTCCTTTTGTAGTGTTAGAGTATTTTCTGTAGATCCATTTTATTCTTGTTTAAGTTGGATTGCATTGAATTCTAAGTTTGAACCAACCTTAGAGTGTGTGTTGTGTTTTTTTAATTCTTCTGTGTCGTGTTTTTAGTTTTTATTTTTCCTTGTGTCGTGTTTTTTTTGGTTTAGTGCGTCGTGTTTTTTTAGTTTCCGTCTGTCTTGTATTTTGTTTTAGTTTCCTCTTTGTGTTGTGTCGTGTTTTTTTCAGTGTGACGTGTTTTTTAATTTTAGTGTCGGGTTTTTTGTTTTGGTTGGTTTATTTTTGTGCTTGGTCTCGTGTTTTTTGTTATGTTGTGTCGTATTTTTTAGTTTATTCTCTCTGTTTGTTTGTTTTGTCAACTTGAGGAATAAAAATGAATTTAGTGAATTGTGCAAGGCCTTGTGTCGTGTTTTTATTTTTTTAATTTTGTATGTTGGTAATTTGATTTTTGATTCTAGTAATTAAAATTCAAATCTAACATACCTTTGGGTTTAATTTTTATCTTGTTATTTTTTTATTTTAATTTTCTTTACTCTCCCCCTTGTGAAACTTTAGTTAAAGGGTTATGTTGTGATTTTAGTTTTTTTTTACTTGTGTCTAGTATTCTTTAGTTGTTTTAATTTGTGTCTTGAGTCTTTCTTTTATTTTCGTGTGTCGAGTTTTTAAAATTAAACATAACCCTAAGCTTAAGTTTTACCCTTCATTTTAATTACCCCAAATTGAGTCTTTTCTTCTGATTTTAATTTTCTTAGGTTTGAGTCAGAGGATCCCTTGTCTTTTATTTTATTCTTTTATTCAATTTTTATTTCTAACTTTGCACACTAACTATAATTTCATTTCCTCCTTAACAATTTAATCCAAAAAGACCTTTTGAACTAAATAAGTATTTCATACTTGTGTAAATCTGGTTTTAGGATAAAGTTGAGTTTGACTTGTAGACCTAAGTTTATGTGATCGATATAACTAAATTCCCTAAAAAATTGTGTTGGGATCCAAATAAGTGGATACTATAGAATGAATAATTTAACCATGCTGTTGAGGTATACATCCGGATGATGGGTTTTTAATCAATTTCAAACTGAGTTTATAGAGTAAATCTTTTTGATTGAAAATGCTCAAGGGTTTTAGTTGGGATAAAAGTATCTGTCTGTCAAAAGGGAAATTATTTTCAAAAATTGTTTGCATTGATTGAACAGTACATTGTATTTTATGGCATCAAGTGTTTGAGTTAGGGTTGCATTCCCTTTCGGCAAGCTTGCATCTCATGGAATACTTTATATTCTATGACAATTTCCAGATGTAACGAGGTAACTTCCTTCTTGTCTCTTTTTCATTAGTATAGGACCAAATTCGAGAATTTATTTTAGTCTCACAAGAACAAGATAAATTCCAACTGCATTTGCATGACTACAGAGGTTTCAACTCTGTTAGTACTAAATAGGTAATTTCTGCATCTAGGATCTTGGGTGAATCGATTTTAAATTCATGCATTAATTTTCTGTACTAAATTCCTGCATTATTTTTTCTACATTAAATTCTACATTAAATTTTCGCACCTCAATTCTGCATTAAATTCAGCATTTTTCTTTTATTTTCCGGAATAACCGGTAGGTAGTCACCCAAATAGACTTATGTTAGAAAGACAACCGCAGGAGGACGTGGTTACTCTGTGGCATGGGTGTGCTTTGTCTCTAGTGGTCTTCCCCAGTCGTTATAGTGACATAACTAACAACGAATTCAAAAGAGGGTGTGTTAGTTGTTGTTCTGTCACATACGATAAATTAGCAAGCCTCAAGCCCAGAAGTTTATTGTATGTATATCAGGGAATAATATCTGCATCTTTTTAAGCATTCTAGCCGATAGTACCTGTCTTGGGAATTCGGACAGGAATGTGTATTACCTCACAGCTGAACTAATTATTTATTCTAGAAAATTTCATATCTTAATCTTATAGAAAAATTGGGAATTTAATTTAATTCTATTGCATACTCTTGGTCCCAATCTCTTTCTTTCTTCTTGTGTGTGTGTCTTACATTAGAATTACTGCTTTGCTAGAATAGATCTTACTGCTTTTATAGAATAATTTTAATATGCTTTCATAGACTAGATTTATGCGCTTCCCTAGTATAAACTTTACATGCTTTAGTAGTGTAGTTTTTATGCGTTCTAGAATAGAACTTCCCTGCTTTCTAGTTTAGTTAGTAGTTGTAGAGCTCTATTCTCTCTCCCGGATTGAGTAACCGAATCCAAAGTTCAGCCAATAAATAGGTGTGGGTCCTGCTTCCATGCACATCCTCTAGAGAACGACCTGGCATTCATTACAAATTACTGCAAACTTGACACCGTGCGCTTTCGAGTCACGAGAATTACCTCACTCTAAAAAAGATTTCAAACCTTAGTATAACCAGCCCTAATCCATCCACCTTATCATCTCTTAATAAACTTCATTCATTCCATTTTCACTTTATATAATGAGAGGGTAGTTCCTTGTGAAAAGTTTCATGGCTCCGTTTTCGAGGATGATGCAACGCCTTTTGCTGAATTAGTAGATTCTGATTACTCTTTTTACTGCTTTCTCATTTTGTTTTCCTTTTATCCTTGTGTTCCAGGTGCTTTTTAACTGTTTGCAGAAAAGTGCATGAATAGGCGTTCAACAGGCTTACCAGTGGTCCCAATTGATCCAAAGATTGAAAGATCTCTCCGAAGGATCCGAGCTATTAATCGAAGTCGATTGTCTACACCTGCGCAAAGTGAATCGGAAATAGAATCAGATATGGACGACAATGTGCATAACCCTTGTGCACAAGGCAATAACGGGGATGGTTTACCCCAAGATCAGAATGTCGAGCTTGCAAATTTAGAAGGAGGAGGAAATGGAGGAAATGGAAATGGAGACGGAAACGGTCATGGAAGGATAGCTCCTGTCCTGGTTCGCAATGATTAAAGCCCACCATAGGGAGCACATAATGTCCCTCCAGTGAACCAACACCCGATGTACCCACCATTCTATCCATACTACCCTCCACAACAGCCTCACAATCGACAGGTCTCGGAATAAACCTCCCGAGCCTCACAAGTAATCACATGGACTTACATTGAGTGAACTGTCTCGGCAGCCCATCACAATCATGCACACCCAGTATCAACAACAAATGCAACAGTCTCATAAGGCAATCATCAAACCTACACCTCAGGGTCTTTTCCAAAGTCTACATATCATCGTGGCCAAATGGGCCAAATCAGAAAGCCAACTCACACAGGCCAAACGGGCCAAAGTGTTTGTAAGTTCTCAAAAACATTTCAACTGAAGGGATTTAATACACCCAAAAATTATCCAACAATAAACCAGGGTATTTCCAACCCAGTCAGATGACTCATATGGTCATATTCTAAGTTCAAGTCGAGCGCAGAAGGTTAAAATAGGGAAATGTTAGCTATAAGACATGCAGATACCAAGCCAGTAAGCAAAAGGCAATAGTCAGTAAGTGCTTGCGGTCCATATGAAATGACCGCGGTCACCACCCATGGCGGGAACCCCCGGTCGCGATATCCCGTGTTTCCGCGGTATTCACCGCGGTCAAGCCTGACCACGGCACCAAAAACCACGAGGAATTGCGTGAAATTTTTCAGATCACAACTACATTCAAAATGCTTTCTAATGGTGTGAAAAGATCCCCTTTCCTGGTGGTTTAAGATAGATGAACACATTGAACAAGTATAAGAAAACCCTAAGTGCTGTGGTGAAGCAGCCAACTTCAAGCCGACTTACACGAGCCACTTCTCAAGCAAATGAAAATCTAAAAAGTGTTCTAGAAACTAGAGAACAAGTTCTACAAGTCTTATGTAGACACCTACCCCAGAATCGAACTCTAACTTGGTGGAAATCGGACCTAAAGTGAGCTCCTTGCTTTTTCAAACCTGCAAACAGAAGTTTTTCCCAACTTTGGATGCGATTTTCTCTAGGATGAAAGGCTCAAATCAAAAATCTAAACCGTGCATATTGTGGCCCTACGTATGAACTTCAAATTACCTGAAGGAACATTGGTGAGAATCCTCCTCCAACATATTGAAAAATTGCTCCAAAGTCACCTAGTTGGTTGTTCAAAAAAAAGTGCTTGCTTGTTCATAGGCTTCTCTACTTGTGTTTATCTAATAAAGTGAAGTGTATGGGCAAGAATGAGTCTAAAAGAGGTCAAAGTCAGCATCTTAAATGCGAAGAAAGCTAAAAACTGACTTGAATTTTGCGCGGTATTTCCTCAGCGGTCGCCACCGCGATCCCCAATACCGCTGGCCTACTGGGGCCCACAGAAAGCTCTAAGTCTGAAAAATGGAATGGGAGAAGTGGTACCTGAAAATCCTAAGTCGATAAGTCCAGGTCTTCTAAAACGCGTGCCATGTACAAGGTCTCACGTACGCAACGCGTGTCCTGATTCGCGAAAGGGAAAAGAGGGTCAACAAAGCCTAAAAATCGCGGGTATTACATCCTCCCCCCGTAAGATCATTTCATCCCCGAAATGGAGGTACTAACCTCAAGTCGAAGGTCGTAAGTCTAAATCTGGGTATCGGGTGCGCATCTATTTTGCGGATTCCCAAGTCGCTTCTTCATGTTCGTGCCGTGACCACAAGAGCTTCACTACGGTACACTGTGGCGTCGTGACTCTTGTATCTGAGTGTCTAGCACATGAATCGGTACCACTTCGTACTCTAAATTTGGCTGAAACTCAATCGCATCGGGGGTGATAACTTTTGATGGATCAGATACGAAATGGCGCAATTGGGACACATGGAACACATCATGAACTCCGCTTAACTCCACTTGAAGAGCTAAAAGATATGCGACCTTCCCCATGTGCTCGGTAATTTCGTACAGTCTGATGAAGTGCAGGCTCAGCTTCCCTCGAATACCAAATCATTTCACCCCTCTGGTGGGTGATATTCGCAACATCACTCGATAGCGTGGCTGGAACTCCACTGTCGACGATGTAAATCTGCATAGCTTTTCTGTCGACTCTGTGCGTCTCTCATCCGATCCTGAATGAATTGAACCTGCTGAGTTGTATCCTTGATCAACTCGGGTCCCACCACTACCTGCTCGGATACATCGCTCCAACACAATGGTGTCCTGCACCGTCTCCCGTACAGTGCCTCAAAGAGTGCCATTTGAATCGTAGAATGGTAGCTGTTGTTGTACGAAAACTCTACAAGGGGTAAATGATCCTCCAGGATCCCTGAAAGTCCAAAGCACAAGCACGTAGCATATCCTCTAATGTCTGTATCGTACGCTCAGTCTGACCATCGGACATCGGGTGCCAAGCGGTACTGAGGCTGATATGGGTACCAAAGGCCTCATCCACAATATCATGATGGTCCCATACCCACCGCTTCAACTACAAACATACATTTGTCGGATATAAGATGCACATGATACATGAATTAGCATACACCTACTTACCTTAAATACAGATGCTAACCTAAGCTGGCTCTACTTAAACCCAAGCGATATGATCCCCAACAAATCGGGGTAATTGCAGGACATCTCAAGGAATGCTTCAGGGGATCATATCACAGTATTGTATCACCTCCAAGCGATCTCTGCCAAGTGAGGAATAAAATACATAGAGTCCACCACCTCCAGGCAGTCATAAGCAAGTGTGAAATAAAACACACACAGTCCACCACCTTCAAATTATCACAACTAAGTGGGGAATAAAATACACACAGTCCACCACCTCTAAGCAATCTCTTGCATCACTATATGGAACATGCAACTATGTCACTGGTCAAGAAGTAAGGCTACACCCAGTAATCTACAGTATTCACCTATGGTATCCAATACCGTGGTCACAATAGACAGACAACAAACTAGGCAGAGCTCGACACTGTGGTGCCCCAAAATTCAACCATACAACCCCCTTGCCACCATCAAGCACGCACACTACCCTCCAATGATAGAATAAGAATTGATCCTAAGCTTCGTGTTAGGCTTCCCCAACAAGAAAGATATCAAGATACTAAAAAATCAAAGCTTGACAAAAGCCCCTCAAACACACTTGGCCATACCAATGCCATAACAAGGTAACACCAAAAAAAGGGTAGACTTTTTAATGCATCTAAGTTATCTATCACCTTAGCATGCCTATCAAAAACATAAGACCCAAGATGGCAACCTCCTAGCAACAATTCCACATTCTAAATTCAACATAATAATAAGGTCTAGTTTACACAGGGAGTTAAACATTGCTAATGACGCTTGATCGATACAAATAATATCTTCACGAAAAGCTTAAGGAGTCAATTACACTTAACAGAAGGACTTGAGCCCAAAATCACAAGGTAAAAACCCCAAAAATACAACCGAATAGACTGCCGCTGCATCAGTAGCCCAGTAGCAACAAGAACTTCTACAGCACAAATGACAGGGCAAACGATACTCAAAAATCACCCATGAGCCACAATTAGAAGCCTAATAGAACAAGGTTTCCAACCATATACATTTTGACACTAGATTCTAAGGGATTAGAATGCAGAAATAAAATAACCACAACCCTATGAATCTGTGACAAAATGGAATTGATAAAACTGCAAGAAAACCTTCCTTATCGATGTTGTGGAAAATCTCTAAAGCCTCCAAAATGCCAGTAAGACCATCAATCTCCTCAAAACAACATCCTAGAATAGTGAAAGCATCATCCCAATACGCTCGGTCATTCGATTGCCATGAAACTTGCAAGAAAAACACAAGAGATAGCTAAGTCTGAAATTCCGAATTTTGAAGTTTGTTTTTGGAATTTCAAAATCGTTTTCCGGAGTGGCGAAGTTTCCTCAAACTTCAGAATAACTAAAGCCTTTCTGGAGTTTTGAATTCTGAAGTTCCTTATGGAGTTCTGAAGTACAATTCAGGAGTTCCAAAGTGTCTTCAACTTTGGAACAACTGGATTCTGAAGTCTGTCTAGAATTTTGAAGTGCATTTATGAAGTTCTGAAGTTCTTTTCTAGAATTTCGAAGTGTCTTCCACATGTCAAAATTACTGAGGCCCAAGGGGAATTTCTTCCATCTTTCCCCCATTCCGATTTTCGAAGTTCCACAACTTTGAAAACTTCGGAAACTTCCATAAAAACCTAAAAACTTCGGAAATTCTCTATTTTCTTGGGATTCCTTGATTTTTTAAGCTTTGACAAAAGTCACATCATGTGCCATGAAACTTGAGCAAACAAATCACACGACACACTTGAGAATATCCTCTCGTTATGAAATGAAAATGGTATGGATGTCACGTATTTAAGGTGTTGTGGTGAATGGAATGGGGTTGGTAATACTATGGTTCGGAATATTTTTGAGAGAGGTGGGGTAATTCTCGTGACAAGCCCGAAAGTGCATGGGGTCAAGTTGCAATATTTATTTAGTGAATATCGGATCGTCCTTTGGAGGATGTACGATAGAAGTAGAGCCCACGCCTATTTATTGGCTGAATTTTGGATTCGGTTACTCATTCCGAGAGAACAGAATTTTACGACTACTAGGAAGCAGTGAAAATCTATTCTAGCACACAGAATTTCTATAGCTAACTCATACTAAAATTAAACTAAGAAAGCATGTAAATCTATTCTATGAAAGCAATTAAAATTATTCTAAGAAGGCAGATAAAATTTATTCTAACAAAGCAGTAAATCTAGCCTAGGAAAGTGGTAAATCTAGACTAAGACACACACAGAAGAAGTAAAAACACACACGAAAAGCACAAACAACCGACTCAATTGAAAAATAGAACAAAGGGTGAAATCAAGACTATGCAATTGAATTAAGTTAATTTCCCAATTTTTGACAAGAATAAGATGTGGAATTCTCTGGAATAAATAATTAATTCAGCTGTGAGGTAATGCACATTCTCGTCCAAATTCTCTTTAACAGACAGGTACTATCGACTTTGAGCACTTAAAAATGCAGAGTTTATTCCCAGACACACATACAATAAACTTCTGGGTTTGTGGCGCCATTGACCTATTGTATGTGAGAGAACAACAACTAACACACCATCTTGTAAAAAACGCAACAAAACCAAACGAAAGACACGACAGACTGACTCAAGGAATAAAATAAAATTAACAAACAAAAGATAAAAAACCACGCAATTGAAAGTGAAAGATACGACAGAAAGAGATAAGTCCCGCGACACACACACACAGGTAAGGAAACTAAAAAGTAAAAACTAACCTAAAAGAAATTAAACGACGTGACAGGGAGTAGTAAAAACCGCGACAATGCCGTGCAAGAAATTAAAAGACGCGACAATTAATAAAAGAAAATGCGACATTAAAAGATTCGACAGAACGCAGAAAACAAAAATCCCACCTTTTGCAACTAAAAAACACGACTCATTACACTAAAAAACCGCGACATTACCTAAGAGCAAAACAAAATACACGACAAACCTACTAATAGACGCGACAATGAGGTAACTAAAACAAAATACACGACACACACACTCTGTTGGTTCAAACTTGATTTTCATGCATATCAACTTGCAGAAAACAAATTCTAACATCTACTGGAAATTTAAAAGCAAAAACAAGAATTTAAATCTAGATCTATAAATATTAAAAACATAAGAGGACAAGAGGAACTAAAACCAATAGAACATGGTATTAAACATCAGATCTTCACACTGCCAAGTTAGATTTACACAAAACATCATTTAAACCAACAACAGGACTACAGAGGCAAGACTATCTACATCCAGAACATGCCGGATCTACGACTAAGCACAAAAACTACCACCAAAGACATCAACACAACTACTAGATCTAAAGCAGTAAAGAAAAAGCACAACAAACAAAAGTACAAAACCATCTACGGTGACCAAACTGAATCTCCAAGTGGATATCCATGGTCGAAAATCTACTCTAACCTACCTAAAAAAAGAACTCTATTTGCTTCCAAGAACAATATGCTTCTATCTCACAGTGGCAAAAAAACTCCTTCATCCGTGTCTTCATGCTCCTATTTATAGAGTCTTCATTTCTTGAATTTGCATGGTGGTCCTTGAACTCTTGCAAAATCTCCCTTGATGTCCATTGTTTACTTTTCTGCATGAGAAAATCAACCAACAACATGCACAAAATCTCGACACACTTCTTTTGAAATTAAATACATAGCAAGTGTCGAGCCTTTTAATTCTAAAAATTGGTTTTTGCTTATTATGTTTCAATTAAAAATCAAGACACAACAAAAATTACAACACCAATTAATAGAGTCAAATTAATGCAGCATGTAGGAATTGCAATTGTCGAGCCATTTAGTTTCCATTGTCATGTCTTTTAGTAGAAATTGGTTATTGTCATGTTTTCTAAAAACAAGACACTAACACAAATAAAGCACGACACTGACAAAACAAAAACAAGGAATGAAAACTAAAGTGGTGTGAGGCTGGCAGTATTATTGTCGTGTTTTTTAATCCTTAAAGAATCAAAAGACGCAACAATCAACTGAAGAAATAAAAGATCCAGAAACAGCCTTTGGGTGTGTCGTATTTTTTGGAACAAAAACGTGACAGCAGCACACAAAAAATCTCGACACTAAGACAATCAGCAAATTTTGATTTTAAATTCTAACATTTTAGTAAAAGTTCTCATTATTTAAAATTAATCCTTTTTCCAAAATTCAAGAATAATAAAGTTCCCTCCAAAAGGTTGCATACTGACAGAAAATGACACAAGCATTTTATTGAAAGCGGTAAAACTGTACAGAAGGAATATAAAATTCCTTATGAAAAATAAGATAATTTCTGAATGTAGACCTACGTAAATTATAAATTCACATAAAATCACACTTAGACTGAAATTACTTAATTTTTCTTTATTGAAAGCAGAAAAAATTATTAAATGTGAATTTTTAGCCTGGAAGAGGCAGCAAAATAGACTACAAATGATAGTCAAAATGACCGTCATCAGTTTTCTTGAGTTTCTTAATTCCTTGGAACTTAAAAAATTCCTATAACTTGAAATTCCCTCATAATTTCGTATTTGAGGTTTATTCTTAAGCTCTTCAAATTTTGATAATTCTCTAACACCTCAAAATTATTATTTGGCCTATTGGGCCCATCTCAAGCCCAATTTTTCAAAAGTCTCGCTAGACCAACATTTGGGCTTTATTTCAAGTTTTTCTACTTTCCTCTTATTGGGCCTTCTCAGCCCAAATGCCCAAATTTTCAAATTCTTCATCTTAACTCTAAAATTCCGAATCCCCTTTAATGGAATAGTGGTCCCACTTCATAGAAATGGTTTGACCAATTTTCAAAAAAATTTCGTATCTGGGTCTCCAGAGAAAATTTTCCTGTCCAAACAAGACTGTTCCAAACGGGATATTACATGTTGGCCTGTGGTGTAAAATAATATGTTATTTTATGAGTAAAATAATATGTTATTTTATGATCTAAAATATAGCTATGACGTTTCCTTCTCTTGAGAGGTAAAATAATTAAAAAAATAATAGTATCATATCCAACTATTCATTTATGAAAATTACATTTCATAAAAAAAGCAACATATAACACCTTATATAAATTAGTTAACCATATTTGTTGCCTGATTTCTTACCAATAATGATATTATTTTTTTTTGAAATTTCCAATAACAATATTGCAGTACCAAAATAATATCTTCATGATTTCACTACCAATTCTAACTTTTCAATTACATGACAATAGAATATCTTCAATGAAGAGCACCATCAGATGAAATTTCAAAAGCAATTCCAAGATTCCGAAATCATATCTACATACTCCTTTGCAAGTATATACGTAGACAAAATGTTTGATATTAACTTACTGTACACATACATCAGTATAGAGGATGATAAACATAATTTCGAAGGTATGCATATGGCACAAAATTTATTATATGGTTAATGTGATTATTTGAATTTATTTTGTGTTAATTACGTGGTCAATGTGAGTCTCTGATGATATTGTCAATTCAATACTCATTTTCGGAATAAGTAGTGCTAATCATTTCATTTTTTTCTAAAAAAATGTAGAATACAATCATAAATAGGAATTTTCATACAAATAAAAAATATAAGATGAATAAGAACAATTATGAGCTGACTTTGAAAAAAAAGGATGTGTTGCATGTTTTGCGGGATTGCGATGCTACAAAACAGGTTTGGCAATCCATTGTCCCTACTCAGGAAAAGCCCAGGTTTTTTTCCTTGTTGTTGATTGAATGGATGACTGAGAATCTTTCTAATAGGTGGAATATTCAAGTTCCAGACGGTGATTGGAGGATCCTGTTTGCTGTGACGATATGGAAAGCATGGGGCTGGCGGAACACTTTTTTATTTCAGGGGGTGAGGACGACGGTTGCAGGCAGACTTTCACAATGTATTGCTTGGACACGGTACATACAGCTTGCTGGATTAAATAGGTGGGAAAAATGGCGGGGGGGGGGGGGGAGCACGTTCCGAGGTGGAAACCACCGCCGGTTAATTGGGTAAAGATTAATATGGATGGGGCAGTTCAGGGGGGAAGTAGCCGTGTAAGTGCTGGTGGAGTCACACGCGACTACAAGGGTCAATGGTTGTTTGGCTTTCACTGGTTGTTTGGCTTTCACCGATCGCTTGGTAGATGTCAGCCCCTTACGGTCGAGTTGTGGGCGGTGCGGATAGCATTGGAGGAGGCATGTAAGAAAGGTTTCCGAAATCTTATCATCGAAAGTGATTCTTCGCAAGCCATACAAATGCTGTCGGATGACCACGGGATGGAACAACAGGCGGGGTTGGCTTGGCGCATTTTGGAAATGAGTAAAAGATTCGATCATGTTCTGTTTTGGTTCACGCCACGGGAAGGTAACGCCATTGCTGATGCCATGGCCAAAATAACAACATCCCCTCACTTTGAGACAATTCTTTATGCGCATGTACCGGAAGCTCTTCGGGACACGCTGATCCAGGAATGCATTACTAACTGATCCCTCTGTGTAACGCCTCGGGCGGGTTTGTTCCAAAAAAAAAAAGGACAATTATGAGCAAAATGAGGCAAAATTTGTTGGCGATGTATATCTTTATGGCAAAATCATATTTGAAGTTTGTCATTGTATAATCCTTGTTTTATCGATGTGCTTGATATGCCGTCTTTTTTATTCTTCTTTGAATGAATGATCTACTGTATTGGTATTATGAGAATTGACCTTGTTGTTTATTCGATAACCCTCTTTATTGCACAATACACTATGTACCTTATAAAAAGCTTGTCACTTTCCATCTTCCGTTGATATCGTTTACAGACAGAGAAACTATAGTTGTGTGCAAAGACACAACATGCACTGTATGAGTCATTTTCTCCTGCAAACATTGCCTTCTTGAATTCCTCTATATCTGAATTCAAAGTAGGTGTCGATCAAATTTAGGCATAATATTTCCAGATTTAATAATGAAATCATGAAAAATATATTGGAAATTCATAAAAATCCACATATTACTTTTTTAGAGTGTTTCTTCTCTTACAATGCCATGGTCATCATAACACTGAAACGTCTTGTCTGTATCACCCTCCTATCACCAAACATTAAATAGGAATTTCATCGACGGTACAACCAAAACTCATTGTGATGAATAATATATTAAATGAGACGATTTTAGCAAATATTATGAAAAGTATGATCAATAAAAAATTAAATGTGATGTTCTATAGAAATATTTTGATTACTTTACAAAATAAGACAAATCTCCAAAAAAAAGCCTTATACAAAAAATTTTGGCCACCCACTAGGGAAACAAGCCATACTTACCCTTCTCTTCACATGACATACAAATGCAAATTGGTGGGGTTTCAGGTTTGTGTGTATTGATTCAATAGAAAAACATAAAATATACATACTCAAACCAAAGATATACACACCACATCTGGCAAGGGAACAAAAATCCATTCAACGATTCCAAAAAAATCGTGCAAAACTCGAGTAATTAGTATCACAACCATAAACTCGCCAAGATTCAGCAGTCCTGTATTTC
>MAYD01501189.1:0-11811 GCA_001909325.1 Ruellia speciosa
GGAGTTCGACAGCACTATTGGTGGAACAATATGAAGAGGGAGGTAGCGGAGTTTGTGGCGAGATGTGCGACTTGTCAGAGGATGAAAGTCGAGCACATGAGACCTATGGGGTTGTTGCAGCCATTGGACATTCCTGAGTGGAAATGGGAATCCATATCGATGGACTGTGTGACCGGGTTGCCGAGGACGAAGAGAGGTATGGACACCATTTGGGTGGTTGTAGACAGGTTGACGAAATGTGCAGTGTTCATTTCGATGAAACTGAGTTGGAGTATGGATCAGTTGACCCGAGCATACATCCAGCATGTGGTTAAAAGGTTTGGGGTACCGAAGGAGATTGTATCAGATCGAGACTCGCGATTCGTGTCCCAGTTTTGGAGAGAGGTGCAGAAGGCGTTCGGGACGGAGATCAGTATGAGTATAGCCTGGCATCCTCAGTCGGATGGTCAGACCGAGAGGACGAACCGTACCTTGGAGGACATGCTCTGAGCCTGCATGTTGGATTTTCAGGGTAGGTGGGAGGAGCGGTTGGATCTGGTAGAATTCGCGTACAACAACAGTTATCAGGCGAGCATTAAGATGGCACCGTTTGAGGTATTGTACGGACGGAGATGTCGTACACCCTTGTGTTGGGATGATCCTTCGGATAAGGTCGTGTTGGGACCTGAAATGATTGAGCAAACTGCAGAGCTAGTAAGAGTGATTCAGGGTCGGTTGAAAGAGGCTCAAGATCGACAGAAGAGTTATGCGGATATGAGTCGACGAGATTTCGAGTTCAGTGTTGGGGATTTCGTGTTGTTGAGGGTGTCGCCGGTTTGAGGCGTGAGGAGGTTTGGTAGTAAAGGCAAGTTGAGTCCGCGATTCATAGGTCCTTACGAGATTATCGAGAGAGTCGGGAAGGTGGCATATCGGTTGGCATTGCCGGTGGAGGTAGGATGGGTTCACGACGTGTTTCACATTTCGTAGCTGAGGAAGTTTGTATCCGATCCGAGCAAAATTGTTACACCCGACGAGGTAGAGTTAAATGAGTCGTTGGAGTACGAGGAGCATCCCGTAGAGATTGTGGATGAGAAAGAGAAAGTGTTGAGGAGTAAAACCATTCGTATGGTTAAGGTGTTGTGGTCGAGACACGGCCAAGAGGAGGCCACGTGGGAGACGGAAGAGTCCATGAGGACTAAGTATCCCGAGTTCGATTTGCGAGTGTCTTGTTGAGGTATTATCCTTTCGGCGTTGTCTATTCTGATCTTTCCTTTTCCTTGCATTTCAGGGATGAAATGTTCCTAAGGGGGGAGGAATGTAATGAACAGAGTTGGGGGCAGGACCGCGGTCGGGTGACCGCGGCAGGCCGACCGCGGTAAACGTGGGCTGCTGGGCTTGGGCTTCGGCCCAGGAATGTGCAGGTCTTTTATCCTAAGTTGCAACCCTAACTCATCCATTTTCTGCAGATTGATTTACGGTGTGTCGCCCTAGCCTCTTTTGCTCTCATGTGTTCTTGATGGAAGGTGTCGGATCGAAGCTATTGAAGGATACAAATCGTAGAGGGGATTAAGGTAAGTCATGTTTAGTTGTTTCTCGTCGTTTGTCCGGATTCGTGGGATTTGGATATTGACGTTTGGTCAGAATAGGTTTTGGATTGATTGTGGACGAATCGAAGGGGTTGGAGACGTTTCGAGACTTATCGGGTGTAGATCGGCGTACTACAAATCAGGCAAGGGTTTAATTGTGCCTTTTCATTGTTTTGGGGTGCTGTTTTTGGGGTCGTCGGGGTGATTCTGGTCTATTTCGCGAACAGTGGCAGAATTGTTGGCCTGCTAGGTCGAACACCGCGGTCAAGTGACCGCGGTGTACCGGGGTCGATACCCTTGGTCGGATGACCGCGGGGGGCACTTCCGCACTGGTCTTCCCCGCGGTTGGTTCCGCGGTGTGCTGTTCGGTCTGTTTTGCTTGTTCCTTTCGTCGGCATTCCTTCCTTGCATGTTTTACGCTTGGTATTGGTAGCAGTTGGAGATGCCTGAATTGATGGAATGTGGATTGTAGTCATTGAATTGAATGTGATGTGTATAAACATGTAATTGGAGGTTGATAGTCAATTGTTGTGAACTTAAGGACTTCTAACATAAGGGTTATTAGAGTATTGCATGAGCCTTAGATGTCTATGGGATAGTGCTTGGCATGTTAACCTAGAGGAAATGATCATGGAGGTTGTGGGGTATGACGTTATGCACTTGATAACGATTATACATGAGTATGCATGAGAATTGTGTGACGAGTTGTGTGCCAATATGAGACTGTGGCGAGTCTTTCATGACTTAATACATGCAAGCTTCTGGTGAGTATGGCACGACGATTGGCATGAGAATGTTGTGGAGTAAACTGTGGGATGTTATTGATGATATGCGTGGGATCTTCAGAAAGATGATTCCATTCATGATTATTATGGAGCCTGTGTATGGCTAAGGCGACGTGGTGATGATTTTATGCCTGACCGGGGGCGTGGTATGGCCGTACTCGGCATTAGATAGGTAGTGGCCGACATAGGCATATTTCTAGTCCTGCATTACTTATAGGATAGATAGGTGTATGCTAGGTCATGCATCACGTGCATTCATGTATGTTATATGTGGTTGAAACACCGATATGGGACGGTGTGATGTTGTGTTTACTTGCTTACTGTCGTTATTGTTACATTACTTGCTTTACCGTTTATTCCCTGTTACCTGGCATTTATTACCCTTGCTCAGTACATTGTACTGACTCCCTTTGCTTTTCTTTTATAGATCCTCCTGGAGACGCGGTTGCACGATAGGGGTTACTGGGCTGAGAGCGGACATAGTATAGGTTGCATATGCTTTGTGTCTTGACTCTTATTGTTATCTATTACTTTTGATACGTTTTTGTGGTACTGTGGAGGAGCCGGTTGAGCTGTGATAGGGCGATGACGCCTGGATATGATGGTGGATTTCACGTTATGGTTTATTGCACAGTTTGGCACTGTTAGTGATTGCGTTATTACTTCATATGTTCTGTATGCAGGATTAGAGAAGATTTATGGTTTTGGTGTTGGCTTTTGTGTTCTAGTGTTTTACCGAGACTTGTATTGGAGATCCTAAGCTAATTGGCCACTAGCTTAGGTAATTCGATACGGCTGTGACGGCCGCGTAATGGTTTGAAATTTCGGGTCGTTACACTGCAACTCTGCTGGAATTCCGCCACATTGTCCAAATTCCGCAACATTTAGTTGCAGAAATATTGATCTTTTTCCGCTACTTTGCTTGAATTCCGCGACTTGTAGTCACGGAATTTCTGAATATTTCGCAATTTTATTTTGAATCCGGAATTCGAAGGGTCACTTCTGCTTAGGGTTTTGGGATTTAAGCCCACCTTTTCACTTCATTCCTTTCACTTTTACTTTTACTGCAACACTTTCACTCTCAAGTTTCCCTTCGCCAATGTCACCACTGTTCATCTTCCCCAAATTTCCGGAAGGCATTTCTTGCCAAATCTCGATTCTAACCCGATCAAAAGTGTGGAAACTTTGTCCTTAAACTCATGGTGGATTTCAGGTATAATTTTCATCATTTGAGTTGGGCATTTTCGCGACATTCTTCAGTGAAACAGGGGGTTTTTTTCAGATCAATCAAATGTGATTTTTGAACTTGGAATGTGTGTTAGATAAATGTGCTAGGTGCTTTGCACGGTTTGAAAAATGTTTTTGAATCTTGTTCTTAAATGCAGATGTTTCTGTGAAAAATTGCAATTGGGAGTTTTTGAATCGGGGTTTCAGTACTGTTAATTGGAAGTGGTAATGAGTGTGCATCTTAAGTGTTTTGTATCTACTGAAGTGTAACACCCGGTGTTACAGTACCAAAATCAAGAAAATAAATAAATATTAATAAATAAGTATTTATTTATTTGGATGGAAAAAGGAATTAATAAAAGGATTTGTGGCCAAAATGGAATATTTTGAAACTTTTGGAGACAAATTAAGAAATTCAGAAACTGTTGGGGTTGAGATTTGGAAGACAGAAAGTTTTGGGACTGGGTCGAATTAAATAAGGAAATGGAAGGGCCTAATCACAATTTCCCTATTCTTGATTGTAATTAAGAAGCAGATTGAGAACGAATGGAGACAGAGAACTCACAGCCGCGATTTTTCTTTCTTTCTTCTTCCGATCGAAATTTTTTGAATTTTGGTCGAGATTCTTCTCTATCTTGTCTTGAATTATTTCGACCATACTCTCGCGAGTGAAACCACGAGCAAATTTCAAGGGCTATGGTCGAGATTTTTGGGCAGAGGTCGAAATCTTTCGATTGGGATTAGGGTTGGACGACCCCTATATAAAGGGAGCAACCCCCTTCCTCATTTCATTTTGTTCGCCGCCGTGTGCTCAATTATTGGTGCTAGATTTGGGGTCGTTGCTCTCTGCCGGTTGGTGAAGGTAAACTCTACAAACCGTAACTTTGTGATTTGGGGATTTTGGGATTAATCGATGTTGTTATGATGTTTCTATGATGACTCTTGATGAATCCGAGATTTGGATGTGTGGGTTGCTCGATTTTGGTTTTGGCCCGGGTATCGTCTCTGTTACAGTCCCTGTTTGGTTGTGTTTCTGTTGTCTGTCGATGGTCCCTGTCTTTGCTCAGTTTTGTTCGGTCACAGTCGGTCCGGTTCCAGATCTGTTGGTGCTATTGAGTATTCAGTTTGTGTTCGATGATTTTGGGGAAATGAGGGTTGTTGATGTTCACTGTTTCGGTCTTTAGTTTTGTTTGGGTATTGTTGTTTTGAAAATGCCCGATGAAAAGCCCTAGAGGCCGAGGGCTCTCGGTGATGGTGTTGGTTGAGTTCTCGTGCTACCCCACTTCTATGTGGATTGGCAGCCGAGGCTTGGATGACGATTAGGTATTGGCTCTGTTTTTCCAGTTTTTCCGTGTGGTGTTAGGTTGTTGTGTCCAAATCTATGTTTCCCCTTTTCCTTTTAGTTTCAAAGCTGATTTTGGAAGGTTTGGAGGCTTGGTTTGGTTTGGGTTGGCCGATGATGAAATAGATCGAGATCGATCTGAGGCCCCCAAAGGTCGATCTGTGATTTCATTTTTGGTTTGGTATGGTTTCTGAGTTCTGGCAGTGTTAAGTGTTCATTGATGTTCTTCGTGTTCTTCCCTGATCTTGATCCTGTTTATCAATTGCTGTGTTTGATCCGGTTGAACTAATTAATTAGTGTATTTGGTTGTTTGTGTAATGGGCTTCAGAAATCAATTGGGCCGATTAAATTGCAGATGGGCCAGAATTAATTAATGGCTGTTGGGCTTGGTTCCTTGGGCCTAGGAGTTTAAATTAATTGCTGAGTCTGGGCGTGGACCGAAAATATTAATTGTTGGGTTGGACCTGAAATCAGTGGGCAGTGGGCTTTTGGACTTAATCAGTAATCCTAATTAATCTAATTAATTGGGATTAAGGGATAATCGAGACATTTAATTAATTTAAATAATTAATTATATATTTTCTGCGATGATGAGAGGTCTGGACAAGTGTTCTCGTTTGCAGATACTACACTTGAAACCTCTAGCAGTCAAACAAAAAGAAATAGCAACCAATAAAAATAATAATAATCGAAGGGATTATTATTTAAATTTAATTGTTTAATAAACAATTAAATTAAGGACTTTTTGAGTTGGATGAAACACCTCGCACTGTGAGGAAGCATGGAGTGTGTGGCCGTTGCCAACAACATCACACTGGAACCACGTGTGATGGAACACCCGTAGTGTGTTACCGATGTGAGGGAAATGGACATCGTGCAAGCCAATGCCCAACCCTTGAGATCGAACCTAGACAGGTGACTTGTTACCGATGCAAAGGAAAAGGACACAGGTCGAGAGAGTGCCCTTCGCCTAGTCCTAAGACGCTAGGACAGTAGTGTCAAACCCGAGATTGGCCTTTAGTACTGTTTAGAACCTTTTGAGGGACTTAGATTCCTTAGGCCGTGATTGATGTGATGGTATTATGAACAATCTATGTGTGTTATGAATTTGTTTTGCGTATGATCTCTATGTCTTCATGTTTGCATCTATGTGATCATGTGCATAGTTTTAAAAAGGGATGCCAAGTCATATAGACGAATCACCCAGAGTGGTGACCCATGTTTTAAAAGCGGCATATTACGTGCTATGTGATCCTCTGTGTGATGCATGCATGAAAATTTGAACTCATTTGGCACGAGACAACAAGAAAAGTTTGAAACAACTTTTAAAACCCATGGTGAGAGGAATATTGAAATGATTTGGGTGTCGCCGTTATGGTCGGGAGAGGCCAAAGGCAATGTGTGTTTCGCTTCTGGGTCATGAGAGGCTCAGGGCAAGGTGTTTCGCTTCTGGGTCGTGAAAGGCTCAGGGCAAGATGTTGGTCTTCTGGGTTGTGAGAGGCTCAGGACAAGTCGTGAGAGACATGAATGGTTTTGAAAAAAAAAAAAAAAATTTGAACATGTTGAGTTGTCGTCTTGGAAGTACACAAGACAAATGACACATCTTATGAGTTAGAAATAACTCTAAGATGGGCAAGGTATATTTTGATGATGCATAAATTTTCCAAATTTTGCATGAAAATTTTTAAAGAAATTTTATACATGTAAAGATGTGACGGGGCTTCACATAAAAACATGTATCGATTTTTAAATTATTACTTGAAAAATGTATTGAAAATTTCAAAGGAAAGAAAGTTTTCAAATTATTTTAAAGACCCTATGGGGTAAAAGTATCCTTACATTGTATGATTGAACCCATATCGGGTAAAGTGACTTGTGTGAATGCGTGTTTGTGTACGACATAGCAATCCCGAGGACGGGATTATCTTAAGTGGGGGAGATTGTAATACCCCGTATTATTAGATTGGATTAGAGTAAATAATTAATTGTGATGTACAAAAATTTTTTTTGGTCATCCAAATTTCTATGAATTACATTCGAAGGATCGAAAGGCCATTTAGATTTTTAAAACAAGAATGAAGATTTGGATCATTCGAGAATGTTGACTTAGTCGAAAATAATTAAACCCTAAAATTTAAGACTCAATCAAGGGTTTTACTGATTTAGATGCATGGTATTATGCATGCAAACACCTCAAGAACTACATCATCCTCTTCGAAGGAATAAATTTAGAATCGATCGAAGAGTTCGAATTGATTGTAATCAATTATTCCATGCACATCAAGCTATGCTCCTAGTGAACAAATTAATGTCTTTGGCAAGCAATAACATAAGAACATGCATGGTAGCATTGATGTGATAAACCACACCCTTGGAAAGGTGATATATGACACCACCTTGCAAACCTTGACAAGGACAAGAGATCATGGAAATTTGTTGGAAACAAAACTCGAACAACAGCTGCAACTTTCAATATGGCATGGCAGATTAGGTTTTAATGCAAATGTTGTATGGATAGATCTAGTCCTTGCCCATTTTGGGTGGCATTTCATTGCAGCAACCTTAGGAAAGGTGAAACAGAGTTGCTGTCCTTGTTTGGTCAGAAAATGGAAAACTTATCAAGGGATGCAAACCATAGCAGCTGGACAGAAACAACAACAGCAGCTACATCCCTCAAGCTGCATGGGAGGTTGGAATAGTTTCTACCAACTTGTACCAGAATTTAATTGGACAGAAGACCCTCCATACATTCCAACCAAGAGATGCATCATGTGTTCATTAGGATATATGATCAAGCCTGCATGAAATTAGTGTCAAAGGCAACAAAACACATCGATCACAGCAGCTAAAACTTGCAGGGATATAGGGCAGATTGGTGTCTCTATCATGCCATTAACAGCATTGATGCATGAAAATCTTTGGTTGGAACATCAGTTAGAAATTAGGTTGTGGGTTAAGTCATCCAAACCATAAGGAGATCAAGAAGATCTGGTGTGGACAGGACCAACAGCAAGCTAAACATCAAACTTGCATTCATCCAAGGTAGGATTTTCTGTCAACTATGCAATGCAATAGGTGGTGTATAGAGACAATGCAAGATAAAGGATTCAGCCAGGGGATCGTGTGATGCATCCTGGTAGGGGAAAGATTTTGAATGACAAACACATGTAATCACACTATACTATGAGTTCATTATAAAATCAGTCACAACAGCCACCTTTTACTTCACTTTAGGAATTACAGTTTAGTGGGAGTTAAAGTAATGCCTTGAAAAGCCTCAATGTTCAGACATAAGGCTAAAGAAACATCCACTAACCTCGATCAGACCATACTGCATGGCATGCGCATCTTGAAGACTGGAATATTCAGCCAACACACCCTTTATTCCCTCCTTGACAGCTTTTGGTGTAAATGGAGAATCTCAGTGTTGGTCATAGCAAATGGCAGTGGAAGTGCTACTTTTTATAGAGGTATCCCACTCCCTTTTTGACCACACCACCCTCAGCAACCCTCTTCACTAATCGATCTCAAGAAACCTCTCAACCACAGTGCTAAATCAGCTGCAAACCACGTACTGGAGCTGCTGCCAAAGTCGAAATCTGTCTGTGGTTTGAATTCAGAATCGTGTGCTGTTGTTAAGGTAAGTTTGATATATAGTTTGATTGAGCATGCATGAGTCATAAGAAAGTACGAATGATGAACAACTACTGTTGCAACTGAGCCTATGCAGAATCTGTCAACTAGAAAAATTAGAAAATCAAAACTCCACCTACAATAGTGCATGCTGTTGAACTGTCATAGATCCTTGCATGTCACAACTGAGTATTAAACTTTGAGTTGTGGCAGAGGCATAAACATTCATTCTAAGCTGTGTCTATGTAATGTGTTTTGCTACTATGAAATGAAATCTGTTGAGGGTCATGCAACAAAGAAAAGAAGAGCAACCTGTTATGTGTTATTTACAGAATGAAGTAAGCTGTGTCTGTGTGTGTGTGTCTGCTGCATATCCCTTGATCGAATCCAGTAGCATGCTATCAATAACCTCAACAATACAACTAGCTGGGGATAATATTGAACTTGAGTTATGTCAAGAGGCAGCCTGTGTGTAGTGTGTATGCTGATCTTAGGAAGAACAACCGCCTGTGTGTGTGCATGAACCAGCTTGAAAATCCTTAGATCTATGACAGAAATGCATCAGCTACATGAGTCTTGTTCTATTGTCCTTGGCCATTAAAAACAGCCCTAAGTTTATGACAAGATCCAAGTTGATTATAAGGTGGAATTAGCAGAATTAGCAGCCATGTTTGTGTAAGATTATGCTATCGATTATAACTGATGCATGCTACATTATTCTGCTAGAAAACCAGCTGGATATGTGATGAATTCCCAGAATGTAACCAGCCTACTTTTGTGTTAGTTTTGTAAACTGTTGCTGTCCTAAATTGAGCCAACTTAGTACACATGGTAGATCAAGGAAACCAGGCTGTGTCAAAGTATATCTTGCTGTGTGAGTTAAAAGTTAGCTGTCTGTGTATGTTTGTGATGTCTGTCGGTTGTTCAAAGCACCAGGGCATTGGTTGTGTCATTACAGAATGAACCGGGCTGTGATTGATCATATTGTACTGTCTGTTATGTTCCAAACCAGAGTGGTAGTTGTTCCTCGTTCCAGCTAGCAGAATGTAGGTCATGTTGTGTGTGTTGTCAATGTGTTGTTCTTGCTAGAAAACCAGTTAGTCTGTGTGAGATCTGCAGCATGTATTCTGTCCCAAACCAGACTGTATTGCTGCCTAGTTTCAGCTGTTGTGTGTGTTATGTTTGTTTGCTGATTTTGCTCCAAAAACCAGGTTGAATTGATTGATGTTTAGGCTGTGTTGCTGCTGAACGAGTACAGAGGCTGTGTGTGTGTGTTTGTTGTTAGTTTCAGTTGGTTAAAACGGGAAGAGAATGACTTAGGAAATAAGTCGAACGTAAGAGAAAAATTAGGGTTTGTTGGAATTGTTCATAAAAAGGGTTCTTGATGTGTTTTAAGATTTCTAAAACAAAACCCTAGTTTGATCTCGATTCTAAGTTTAAAGGAAATAAAGATGGTTAAATGGATAAGGAACATTTTACCTAAGTTAATGACTGTTTAAACGGTTGGCGTAATTGTTTAAACTTAGAGTGTCAAGTGCAAAAGTAATAATTTGAAAGAATGATTACTCTCATGTCCATGCATTAAATCAATTACTGATCGACGTGGTTTCGGTTAAATGATAGAGTATTCGCCAGTGCCGTCAGTGGGATCGAGCCGTGTTAATAGTCAAAGAAAGTTTCAGAAGACTGTAGATAAAGGTAAGGACTCCTACACTCAGGCATCCATAAGACCCACTTAATCCGGAATACCGAATCCAGAATATTCGGTTTGGTAAATTTAAATAAATGAATACTTCCTTTTATTTATTTATATATGCATTTTTTATGCATTACTATTACCCATATTGATGTGGTTGGATTGATGGATTGTGATATCCCTTTGATGATTGAAAATGCTCGATTGCATTGTGTGACTGTGTGATATCGATATATTCATCGTGATTGAATTGTGCATTTGTGCATCTAAAGATTAAAGAGCCTATGCGCGAGTATGTTGAGACGTCTCACACTCATACCGCTATAGGAAAGATATTTGTTTGAAATCCTAAGATCGTCTCTCCCGGTCATGATGTAGATCATGTGGATTCTGTCAGCACTGTACGCAAGGCTTTGTCCTGGGTTTGCACTATGGCTTGGTAAGGTGTGACTGGGTATTTCTGTGTTTGTATGATTTGTGAGTCATTGATGATACGAAGTAACTGTATCGAGGCACTATTGTATCCACCCAAGTAAGCTCCAGTACGTATTGAGACACGTCAGTGAGCAGGATGATGAGATTGTTAGAGACCTGTTGATTTTTGGATTGTGTATATTTATTTGTTTATGCCATTACCTTGTTTTAAAGTGCATATTTATAAAACCTGCATACACGACATATTATATTGTTGCATGTTTTATAAAATAATTCTTTGGGAGTATTATGGAGATATTCCTTCAGAATTCAGACGATTTCCAAATCGCATATTGAAACTTTGACAAAAGTGCTGCAGAACGGCGCCATGAAACTATACATATGACACGATACTTCCTCTCGGTAAATGGAATGAATATGTAAAATGGAATGGATGAAATGTATCTAAGGGTTTGTCACTGGAAATGGAATAAATATGAGAGGTAAGGCAATTCTGGGCACAACCCGAAAGCGCACGGGGTCAAGTTGCAATAATTTATAGTGAATACCGGGTCGTCCACTGGAAGATGTGCGATAGAAGCAGATCCCACACCTTCTCACTAAACTTTGGATTCGGTTACTCAAACCATGATACAGAATTATTCTAAGGCTAGTCAATCGGAATTTAAATCTAATCTATGAAAGCACAAAATTTTATCAAAGCAATAAAACTAACTATCCTAAGACTTAGGAATTGTGACCTAGCGATCTGACTTGGACACACACACATACTCAAATTACTGACTCCAAATAGGAAATAAAACACAGAGCGAAGTCGAGAAAATGGACAAGATACAGTTAATTTCCCGATTTTAACAATGCAGATTTTTCTGGAAAAAATAACTAACTCAGCTGTGAAGTAATGCGCATCCTCGACTGAATTCCCTTTTACAGACAGGTACTATCAGTTTTGAATACTTTAAATAAACAGCAAATATCCCCAGATATACATATACCAAACCATTGCGCTTGTGTGTAATACCCCGTCATTTTAGATGTTGTTCTAGAGTCTAGAAGCCTTAGAATTGGCGCTTCATAACTCAGGGACCCGATTCGACGTCGTTTTGGGCTCGTAGAGTCGAACGTTGG
>MAYD01501216.1:0-10596 GCA_001909325.1 Ruellia speciosa
ATATTTGACAGAAAGTGAAGTCAGCCCTGGCCTCGTTTCAACTCTCTCTAGAAATTGCCCTTAATTTTTCTAAATACATATATTACTTATTAGTCCTCTTCAATTGCTGCTCTGTTGAAAATACAGACCTTTTCACCATAAACTAGATTACTAAGTAATAATTTGACCAAAATTTTGACATGATCAATACCTTGTAATATCGTGTTTCCATTTAAAATTATAGATCATGCAAGTTTTGACATGATCAGCCTGATTGATTCTAATTTTAACCGTCCTGCAGTTTTACTAAACTAAACAATTCTTTAGTAAAATTCAACGACTGAGATTATATTAAAAAATACTACTAAACAACTATATTATTTTCGCTGTATACCAAGTATTGAATAACTATACTGATTGATCCGCATGTAAATCTCTTTATTTTAATTAGCTATAAGGAGAGGGGAGATACTTCATTATAATCATCTGCATATAGTAGAAAAGTAATATAAGACTATCAACATACGGATTGAGGGAATTCAAACTTGAAACCTCTTGGTACCCAATACATACACCTTATCACTAGATTATCATTTCATTGTTACGTAAACCTCTTCCATAATATCTAATTTATTTTATTTAGATTTTTTTTTATAACTATGTCAACCAAATTAAAACCAAAACAGGCTGCAGATATACATCACCCAAAATCTAACCAAAGAAAGGGGGCTTGATTAGTTTATGAGCTAGCTAGTAAGAATAAAAAAAAAGCTAGTGGATACACCAACTCCTCATTGTAGTTGGACTATCTCTTGCAAACATTTCTGACTACTTCAGCCTCGTACGCTTCCCAAGTCTTCATGGTAGTTATTTTCACTATTTATTTTTCCACTTTTGTCCCATTCCATTTTAGTATAAATAGATACGCGACATGAACCTTGTCTCAAACCACAGATTAAGTCATCAAGAAATTAATACAACAACAATGGTTGCCTTTTCTGGCTGCACCACCCGGCCATTGTTGCTCCTCTTAGCGCTTGTCTCTCTTGTGGCATCCTTAGCATATGCACAAGAAACTCACTACCATAATTTCATTGTATGCATTCTTTTCTTTCCTTTCGGATTTCCTCGATGCCTTGCCTTGCGTGCTATCGTTTACTTTTGGCATGATGTTCATCGATGTTCCTTTTTACTGCAGGTTCAAGAAACTGCGGTTAGGAGGCTGTGCAAAACCCACAACATCATCACGGTGAATGGACAGTTCCCTGGGCCAACCATTGCAGCAAGAAATGGGGATTCGATGGTCATCCGGGTGACCAACAGGGGACGGTACAACGTGACTCTTCACTGGTAAGTGAATGCATTATGGAGAAACCAACATATGTAATGCATTATGCTTATATTTAATATGTACGTAGGCATGGGCTTCGACAGATGAGAACGCCATGGGCAGATGGACCCGAGTACGTGACGCAATGCCCCATCATGCCTGGAGGAACATACACATACCGTTTCAAGATAGAGAATCAGGAAGGCACGCTGTGGTGGCACGCTCACAGCAAATGGCTGAGGGCGACGGTCTATGGAGCATTCATTATATTCCCCAAATCGGGTTCCTCATTCCCCTTCTCGAAGCCCAAGATTGATGTCCCAATTATTCTTGGTAAGTATTCCTAGCTAGTCATCGACTCTTTGTTTGCGACACACCATACTAGCAATCACACCTTTTCCTCGGTTCTGAAATGGTTAACAGGGGAATGGTGGAACAGAAACATCGTTGATGTCCTAAGACAGGCCGTGTTCACTGGAGCTGGTCCAAACACTTCAGATGCCTTTACAATAAACGGCCAGCCTGGCGACCTGTACAAATGCTCTAGCCAAGATACTATAAGAATCCCGGTTAACCAAGGTGACAAGGTGCTTCTTCGAGTTATCAACGCTGCACTCAATCAACAGCTCTTCTTCTCGGTGGCCAACCATAGACTGACCGTGGTTGGAGCTGATGCAGCGTACAACAAGCCATTCACGACCAATGTCATCATGGTCGGGCCAGGGCAGACGACAAACGTCCTCCTTACAGCTGATCAACCACCAGCCCGATACTACATGGCTGCACGAGCCTACGCCTCTACTGGGAATGCCCCCTTCGATAACACTACCACCACAGCCATTCTCGAGTACAGAACTAGTACAAGGCGATCATCATCGTCGTCCCGACCCATATTGCCTCAACTACCAGCCTTCAACGACACTAACACGGTCACATCATTCACGAGCCAATTAAAGGGCATACCAGCCATCGCTAAGGTCCCTAAACAGGTCGACGAAAGTTTGTTCTTCACCGTTGGCTTAGGCTTAGTCAATTGCACGCCGGGGCCTCGTTGCCAAGGGCCTAACAACACACGATTCGCGGCCAGCATGAACAACGTGTCTTTCGTCCTCCCCACGAGAACTTCCTTGCTACAAGCCTACTACCAAAACATCCCCGGTATATTCACCACCGATTTCCCTCCTACCCCGCCTGTGCAATTCGACTACACGGGGAACGTGAGCCGGGGACTCTGGCAACCCACTTTTGGGACCAAACTCTACCGGCTCAAGTTTGGTTCAAACGTGCAAATTGTGCTGCAGGACACCGCGATATTCTCCACAGAGGACCATCCGATTCATCTCCACGGGTACCATTTCTTCGTGGTTGGACAAGGATTCGGAAACTTTAACCCGAGAACTGATCCTGCCAACTTCAACCTCGTTGATCCACCTGTCAGAAACACGATCGATGTTCCGGTTGGTGGATGGGCCGTGATCCGATTCGTGGCTGACAATCCAGGAGTTTGGCTGTTCCATTGCCACATAGATGCACATCTGACGTGGGGCATGGCAATGTCTTTCTTGGTCGAAAATGGGAAGGGGAAATCGCAGACCATTGAGCCGCCGCCGGCTGATCTACCGCAGTGCTGAGGAGCCATGAAGACATCACCTATAGCTGAAATGATTGGAAAAGAACTAAAGAAGATGACTTAGAATGCCTTTTGTTTTCGTCCTCTGTTTTGTGGTGTTATCGAGTTAGCGTCGTTCATTGTTTATTGGATTGTCTGATGTCCAAAATGCAAAATTTGAGTTTGAGATGTCGCCTTTGTGGATTGCAACTATGCAATCTAATTTGAATTCATGAAATAAACGGCTCCTGAGTCCTGAGTCCTGTATTCAAGATTATGTAGTAGAAAATGTTTTCGTTAACTTCGGGGATGTCCGCTATTCTCTTCTGTCTTTACGAACTTAAAATGTGATATTTTATACTGGAAAACCCAAGTCTTAGGCTCTTCACACTTTGAGATCAATTAACAAGAAAGAATCATTAGTTACAAATCCAGATTTCATTCAGCAAACAAGTCTTACCACAAAGTCTGAAATGGAGATTTCATACATTTCTCATTTTTCTCATTGCAAAATAAGGCCCAAATGAATTAGTTAGTTCAAAAGAGCTAACTTCCAGGGAACCACGGCTGTGCTCACTTCAATTTGGTGCATGTCTCATTTTCTTGTGTGTCTTTCTTGTTTCAATCCCTCAAGAATGTAACATCAACAATTTTTTTTTAAAAAAATTATTGGAGTTTTACTCTAACTAATTTGATTGAATGGGAGATAAACTCCTTTACAAATTTTAAAATGATTGCATATGTAAATGGTGGAAGTCAAGTAGTGGTTAAGTAAAAATAATATGTGTAAGTACACTTTGTGGATATATGTATGTTTTCACTATAAATTTGATAATTTTATGAAGTGTATAATAAATGCTCAAATGGCATTTAGCATTGGTAGGATAGTGAGGGTCATAAAAAATTACAACATGTAAATGATTTGATATGTTCATTCATTGCAAATTTAATTTGTTAGAAAGAAGCAAAGAAAGAACGAATGAGACACTCTATTCTACAATTAATCCTGAAATATATATCTTACATATTTTTTAGTTAAAAAATATAGATATATTCTATTCTAAATGTTGTAAATTTTAGGGATTAAAATATAAAATAAAACTTAATATGATTGAAGGAATATATATAGTACATAGAGCTTGTAAGACAAGTGATCCCATTCCAAAGACAAATCTATATTATATGGAAAAGAGACCACTATTGGAAAGTGAGATAATACTTTTAAACATGTGCCGTGGTAAAGATCTTATTATATAATTGTGTAATAAAGCATTTTTTTTTAACTAAAATAAAAATAATATTTATATTACTTTTTATAAAATATTTATATCTACACATAAAACTAATCCAAGCACACATGTCAAATCAAATTTAAATAATAAATTATATATATATATAATATTTAAAAATAATTACACATAAATAATAATTTCTAACTCGCGAGCTAGTGATCGAATAGAGAGGAAGGAGCTTAAGCTCAAGCAAGCTCGACTCAATGAGCTCGTGATCCGACCCGACTCAATTTGCACCCTAGGTGGCACTCCAATGCGTAATATTGTTCTTTGATTTGCTTTGTATATAATTGAAAATCTTTGAAATCTTCTCGTTTCCGTTGTAAAAAAATGATTTAGGTATACTTTTTTAAAAAAAATTAAATAATCTCTAAACGTTTAACTACTCAACAAAACTACGGTTTAGTCTAATGATTAATCTTGTCATTTTCAACCTTCAAAATTGGGTGCTAAAATTCCCACAGACATCCTTAAAACAAAAAAACATAACTAAATACACATGATTGTCCAAAAAGAAAAGAAAAGAAAAATAGACACCATGGTCATGCATGCAACCACTTTGTACCCTAGATAACTAATTTGATTCTCTTTGATTCCTTAATAACAAAACAGTAATGGTTAGTTATAGGCTCTTGGGTTTTGGTTGGGAATTTGGCATGATGAACCAACAAACATTTCCATCACATATGATTGAAGCCTAGGGCATATAACTTTACATCACCAGTGGGTGAACCAAATCCTCACTCTCCATGGTACTTGTTTTGGTGCCATTGTTCACCCAAACCATGTACATCTGCCACTTAATATAAAATTCCCTTTTTGGTTCAATTCCCTCTCAAGTCTCAAGTCTCAGCTATTAATTACACTATAAAAGGCAGACAGTCCTACCATTTGTCTCATCAACCAAAGAAAGCCACAAACAAAGCAAAGAGTGATCAATGGCCTCTCTCAGTGTTCTTGCCATTCTTGTTGCAACAGCTCTCTTTTGCACTTTTGGAAATGCAGAGATTCACCATCATCAATTTGTTGTATGTTTGTTATTACATCATTCTTGATGTTGATTGTTGTTTCACTTTTTGTTGTCTGATTATGTGTGGTACTCGAATAGGTTCAACAAACGCCGGTGAAGAGGCTGTGCAGAACCCACAGCATTGTCACGGTGAACGGGCAGTTCCCTGGGCCGACTCTGGCAGTTCGTGATGGCGACACGCTCGTCATTAAAGTCATCAATGCTGCGCGATACAATGTCACTCTCCATTGGTAGGCTAATCTTTGCACCGATCCATAGCGTTTTGACAAGTATGTGACTTAACACTCGTAGGCTTCTCCTACTGCAGGCACGGTGTACGCCAGATGAGGACGCCATGGGCCGATGGGCCAGAATACGTGACTCAATGCCCTATCCAGCCTGGAGCAAGCTATACATACAGATTCACCATTGAGAATCAGGAAGGGACTCTGTGGTGGCATGCGCACAGCAGATGGCTTAGAGCTACCGTTTACGGTGCTTTAATCATCTATCCAAAACTGGGTGTGCCTTACCCCTTCCCAATGCCCAAACAAGACATCCCTATACTTCTCGGTAAGAAGAAAATATCCAAATCTGTAGACATAGTTTCCGGCTTTGTTCCATTTTTTACTCAAGGTACCGTTGAGCAATTTTTGTGGCAGGGGAGTGGTGGGACAGAGACATCATCAGCGTCTTGCGCCAGGCGATATTTACTGGTGCTGGACCCAATGTGTCCGATGCATATACCATCAATGGCGAACCGGGAGATCTCTACCGGTGTTCAAGCAAAGGTTAGCTACATGTTATTTAACGACAAAATAACTTGAGGGAATTAAACAGAAACTTGATATATTCTTGTGCAATTGTGGGTGACTGATTAGGAACCAAAAATTTCCATGTGAAGTCTGGGGAGACCATTCTTCTGAGGCTCATCAACGCTGCGCTCAACCAGGAGCTCTTCTTCACCGTTGCTAACCACATGCTGACAGTCGTTGGGAATGACGCAGCTTACAACAAGCCTTTTGCGACAAGGGTGGTCATGCTTGGTCCGGGACAAACTACTAATGTCCTCCTCACAGCTAATCAGCCGGCTGGCCATTATTACATGGCGACACGGGCTTACGTCACTGCACAGAACGCAGCGTTTGACAACACGACTGGTACTGCGATCTTGGAGTATGAATCTGCAGCATGTAAGTTGTCCAAAAACAGCACTGCTGCCTCAAGACCCGTGTTACCTGCACTCCCTAGGTTCAATGATACGGCTACTGTAACCGCATACACGAGCCAAGTGAGGAGTCTGTCTTCCCAGAATGCTAAAGTCCCCACTCACATCGACGAGAACCTGTTCTTCACTGTTGGATTAGGCCTAGTGAACTGCATGCCAGGGCCGAGATGCCAAGGCCCCAACAACACACGTTTCGCTGCTAGTATGAATAATATATCCTTTGTGCTTCCGCGAAGGACCTCTTTGTTACAAGCCTACTATCAAAACATTCAAGGAATTTACACAACAGATTTCCCACCAGTCCCTCCTGTTGCATTCGACTACACCGGCAATGTGAGCCGTGCGCTGTGGCAGCCTCGTTTTGGGACCAAGCTGTACAAGTTGAGATACGGTTCGAGCGTGCAGATCGTGCTGCAAGACACTGCTATTGTCTCCACAGAGGATCACCCCATGCATCTCCACGGATATCACTTCTACGTTGTCGGACAGGGCTTTGGCAACTTCAACCCAAGGAGAGATACCGCGAGCTTCAACCTCGTTGATCCACCACTGCGCAACACGATTAATGTCCCTGTTGGTGGCTGGGCCGTCATTCGATTTGTGGCAGATAACCCTGGTAAGCGATGAAACTCGACGAATATCTGTTGTTACTCATTTCACCTTACAATCAAAGTCCTTATGCTGGTCTGTCTGCAGGTGTTTGGCTGATGCATTGCCACATTGACTCTCATCTGACTTGGGGATTGGCTATGGTATTCCTGGTCGAGAATGGTCCCGGAAAGCTGCAGTCGATTGAGGCTCCTCCACCTGATCTCCCGCGTTGTTAGGCACATTGTTGGAATTGCATTGTCTTACTTGGCTTTGATTGTCAAATTCTTCAACATATTTCTCTGTAGATTGTTGTCTGCATTCATTCCATTGGGGAAAAAGGATTTTATTTCTTCCGTTGTAACTTGTAGACACGTTTGATTAAATTTCATGGTTTCAGTTTTCAATTAAGCTTGTCGCCTTGTTCTTACATGCCTGAATTGAATAAAGGAAACACTCAGATTCGGAAACATGTACAAATTCCAAGTTCAGTAAGAAATCGAGCTTGCAAGAGATCGATTCTTGTGACGATACAACGCTGTCTGAACCAGCAACGGGAAGAAGCTTAACGCATTAGTACATTTTACCAACACTTGGTAAACCACGAAGACCACGAATAGTTTTCCTGTTCTCTTAAAACCTGCTGCTGCAGCACCAAAACAGAGGCCGGGCTGTTGAAATCCGTAGAGGAAACATAATCTCCGATGACTCCGAGCTCCGAGTTTTCTCGCCAATTCGGGAGTCCTCGCAGGAGAACAGGATTGATCCCTTGTTTTCTTCCGACGATCCAGAGGTCGCAATCGTCATCCTTCATTGCGTGAATGGCGTTAATGGTTTCTTCACCGTCCTTCACCACAACCTCGCGATAAATGGATCGATCATTCCCTTCGTTTTTCACCCAAAACCAGGTCACCAGGCCATCATCGAGCTTCTTCTCCATTTCGTCGTCTCCTTCACTGTCATGCGAAAGAAACCTGATCACAGTAAGGGATATGGTGTCACTTCCAGCTGCGCGATCCGCGTAAGAAAGGGCCTCTCGGGCATCCGCTCC
Organism: Ruellia speciosa; assembly: GCA_001909325.1. NCBI lineage: Eukaryota > Viridiplantae > Streptophyta > Magnoliopsida > Lamiales > Acanthaceae > Ruellia > Ruellia speciosa. The sequence continues at coordinate 8,087 of MAYD01501216.1, forward strand.
GCCCAAAAACAGAACAATGAAGTGATGCTGCACGTTACTTGTAATTCCACCGAAAATATTTCTGCTGGGACTCTTGTCCACCAGGATTCCCACTGAGCAAGGCGCTTGCGCGAGAACGCTAGCGCTCACGGACTGATGATCTTGTGTCTTGATGGGTCCCACTCCCACCCCTTCCGCATTGTCGGAGGCTTCCTTGTAAAACGGTAGGAGGATCAAAATAGCTTCTTTGGAAAGCGCCAGCTCGCAAATTTCCCGGTACATGGTTCTCGTAGGGGTGATTGCCGTATACGCATGTATCTTTATATGGTCTCCTTTTGCCTCTTGGAAGATTTTTAAGGCTTTATTAAGGGAGCCGACAATTGATCGAACATCGGATGGCTCGGTTTCGTTATCATGGTCGATGAACTCTGGGTGGGCACGACCAACAAGCTCGATGTGGTGTAAGGCGTATACGGAGAAAGGGCTGCTGCCGGTCGGATTGGAGAGGTCGATTAATTTCAAAAGCCCACACAGATGTTCCTCGCCATGAATAAAGGCTACGATATGGAACTCGCTGTTGGGAGGCGTGTGCTGAATATCACGCCTCGTGTTCACCATGTAAGGTCTTGTTGGATCATATAATATGCCGATCACCGGCATAGCTAAGGCGGACACAAGCAGAGTCACTAGCACCAAGAGAGTGAATTGTGACTGGTTTATGTTCTGCATAGATCAGAACGACATTGATCAGAACTAGGCCTAAACGACAAGATCAAAACAGCGGTTAAAGAAAATCGATACAAGATACCTTGAAGTCTAGCCAATGCATACATAACAAAAGTTCCGTTTCACCTCTTAAATCCAATAACAGGCTAAGGGTGACGCTGTCCCTAATCGTCATGTCCAAGTAACGAGAAATAAGGATGGTGGAAACCAATTTGGCCATGTGTCCAACTAAAACCACAAGAAGAAGTGGCCGCAGATAAGACCATTGGCCACTCATGGAGGAAATATCGGCGATCGATCCCACATAGTAAAACGATATTGGCATAAAACCCTCCAAAATAATGATCTCGCTTTTATGCAAAAGAGTGGCTCCCAATGGAGGGCCATCCGGTATGACCAACCCAAGCCACATTGCCCCGTTGACAATGGCCATGCCGAACGTATCTGTAATGAAACCTACGAACAAGACGCCCAAAAGTATTATGACTACATAAATTTGATCCACCTGATTCCCTTCAGGGGTCGTCCGGACAATCCAAAGCATGACTTGCCTAACACCTCCTGCGACCAATGCCATAAAAACAATGAAGGAAATAAGGGTCCATAGAGCAGCAATAGGCTTAGCCTCTCCGTGTTTGAGAGCCTCAAATACAATAACAGCAACCATGCCAATCGCGTGGCCTGCCATAGATACTGAAAGGGCTACGCGCCCAATTTCTGAGCCAATTAAGTTGAACTCCTTCACAATTGGATAAAGAACTGGAAACGATGAGATGGACAAGGCAGTAGTCATCCCGAAAATCGAAGCAGGCTTTCCGGTTGTCTCACCTAAAGATTCCCTCACTATCCATGCAACAGCCGCACTGCAAATCAGTGGCACGAATATACCGACCATCGCAATGTACCAATGCTTTCTGTCCGTCTTCCTTAACGTGGACTTATCCATTCTCACGCCTGCTATGTAAAAGAAATACATGAACCCCATTACCCCCACATTCCGTAACACGAACACAGCGTTATCGGGAAACACATGCTTCTTAAACTTCTTATTACCGCACAAAAATGATGGCCCGACTATAATCCCGCCCTACCAAACCAATCATACAACCAAAAGGAACATCATCAACAATCCATGTTCACGTAAAACCAAATACAAATCGCAGTAAAAAACAAAACCAAAAAGGGAAGACGAAACTTACGATTGCCTGCGCGACAACCTTAGCCTGTCCCAAGGGCCTGAGGAGAAACCTAGCAAGATGCGAGATGAACATGATGAAGATCCACTCTAATAGATAGAGGGGGAAAGCAGATTCCAATGGACTTTGGCCATTGAAAATGCCATAGCTATTAAGACGGCGAAGCTTAGTGCATACAATAAGGGTTTGGTTTGTCACTACCATTGCTAGGAAGATGATATTATCTGTTGCTTTTACATTTCTAATGAGAATTATTCATCATCAACTCACATGAATGAGCTAGCAGTGTGTGAAAAGTGAAATTTTTTTTCATGTCATGGATCAGACATGGATGGACAGATGCGTAATTGCGGGAAACTAACAGTGAGATGTGAAGCATTGGACAAGCGGAAGTGTAGTTGTTTCACTTTTCATTTTTCAGTTAGTTACTTAGTTATTGTGATTTTTGTATGTAAAGTTGTTGGTTTCTTTTGTTTATATGTTTATTATCTTTTTAAAAAATGACATAAAAAGTTTTATATCCACTACTTCTTTTTTGGCCCCTTTCAAACTATGCCTAGAAGGGCCAATTCTGAATTTTTAAAAATCTCTATTTACATATCCAAACTC
>MAYD01501235.1:0-12636 GCA_001909325.1 Ruellia speciosa
ATCCGGTTAAAATTAATTAAATTAATTTATTCTGGTCTAGTAATACGGGGTATTACATGTATTTAGAGGGGATCGAGCTTCCTGAAATCCAGTGTACTCTGATAGAATTTTTAGATAATGTTTAGCCTGAACACCGAGCTTATAATGAGATTAGGCCCTAGATTCTATTATAAGTTTGGTGTGGCGGTGACGTGTCCGGTTTACGGAAATCGAGGCGTTACAAATATGAGCCGGTATGTGCTGTGGCAACCAGGTTGTTGATGTTACACGATCACTTATTTCCCTCATCGGGATGGCAGATCCTCCCTGGGTGGGAGGATATTTCTTATATTTGACACTTGGCACACTTTGAGTCTATTTCCCATGTCAGGATGGCAAATCCGCCCTAGGTGGGTGGATAGTACTTTATTTCCCTAGTTGGGCTAGCAGATCCTTGCGGCTGAGATAGTGACGCGGGATATTCGTCCCCACGAGCAGTGAGCGATGGCTGAGATATAGTTTCCTGAAGCAGTCCTAGAGTTGATGGTATCCTCCCAGTTGTTGGAAACCATATCGCCCGGGTTTTAGGTGCCGGCTAGACATGCATTACATTTAAGGTAGATAGATGTATGCTAGGTCATCCATTTCATGCATCATACTCATCACTTGCATTAATGTATGTTATCATGGTTGAAGCATCGGTATGGGACGGTGTGATGCTCTTGCTTGCTTTCGGTAACGCTATTTACTTATTTACTACTTTTATTGTCATTTTCCCCTTTTCCCCTCCTTATAGCCCTTACGCAGTACTGTGTACTGACCCCTTTACTTTCTCTTTCATAGATCATCCCGGAGGCACAACAGCATAGTGCATCTTGGGGGATTAGGTATGAGAGGACATATCCTAGCCTAGGATGTATCTGTTTCATACTTGTTTTGGGATCTATGTTTATTTGATTTTGAACTAGTTGTCTTCTGTTTCGTTGGATCATTCGTTAGCAAAGGTGGCTGGTTCAGGGTGGGATGCCCGAATATGCCTTGATGATTTATTATGTTCGACTGAGATGGTGTGACAATTGAGGATGATATTGTATGTTTGAGCATTGATGTTGAGAGTATGAGATGGATTGATTGGTTATGGATTTTTAATATGAGTGGCATGTCTATGTGTTATTGTTTTCTTGCTTCCGTTTTGCATGTAAAACGTAATTAATCAACTGCATCCCATATGTGTTTTCTTGTAACTCAGCCTTGTATTGGGGAGTCTAAACTAACTGGCCAATAGTTTAGATGAACCGATACGGCAATGGCGCACCGAAATGGTTTGAAGTTTCAGGGCATTACATTTCTCAAACCTCAGAATGTAAATTTATTTATATCAGCTTATATTAAATAGCTGGGTCTCAGTGTGAGATACGAGTGGTATCGAACAAGTATTGTAATTAATTTTGCACTTTATGTTATTTCGTTATGTGGCTTATTTTATTATTGTAATTGAGCTGTGATCAGAGGGGACGTAGTTTCCTGAAATTCAGCATACTCTGATAGGATAAATAATTGAACCTGAGCATTTCGACTTACCGGGGGTTTAGGAGTAGATTCCCTTAGTAAGTTGAGTGTGGGGTAGCATTTCTAGTTCAACAAAAACAGGATGTTACAGTCAGACCCGGAGACAAATGTGTTCGCACACATTTTTATGGCACATCTAAAGTCGGTCAGCTTACTTCGATCCTACCATTGGTTCATTAGCATGGATTCGACGTACAAAACCAACTGGTACAAGATGCCCTTTTTTGAGATTACTTGGATGACTCCATGCAACAAGAACTTTATGATTGCATATGAACTCATCAAAGATGAGACTGAGATGAGATACCGGTGGGTCCTGGAGAAGCTAAGGATTATAATTGGGTATGATGTGCATCCAACGACGATTGTGGCTTATCGAAAGTTGGGCCTGATGAGACTGATCATGGAGATGTTCCTCAGATTACCACTTGTTGTGCACCTGGTACAACTACAGGACGTGGAAGACAGGGTGTATAGAATATGTGGGAAGGATAGAGCCTTCGCTGAGATGTTCAAGCACGACATGTGAAGAATGATCGTGGAAGCCCCAATTGAATTCGAATATGAAAAATCTGTGCTGAAGATGAAAGACAGGATAAAGCAATGCCTGCAGGTTGTTACATGTGTTGAGGGACGTGGTTGGTGCACAAGGAGAAGTTCGTTTCCGTTTGGACGAACAATGTACTACACTTTGGCAACACTACTACTTGTAGAGTTGAGAGTGCACACAACTAACTAAAACAATGGCTAAACTCGTCTACTGGTGCACTGTATACAGTGTGGAAGAAGGTGGATAACGAAATTGGCTCCCAACTCATGAGATCATGTACGTTCTTAAATTATTATATCTGGTGTTACTTCTTGTTGTTGTGAGAGCTAGTATAAATGATACATTTTATTATTAGGTACACACTTGAAGAGTCGAGACGTCGTGCATGAGTCATGTACATGGGGTTTCCATTCGACTACTTGATGAACAATGTTTCCCACTACTGTTTGAAACTATTGAAAAATGAGCTAGCACGGATGAGAGATCTGAGTGTCGACAAATACGATCGCTGTGATTGTGTGATTAGGAATAGTTATTAGATTCTTGTGCTTGTGAGCTGAGAAAGGCCATGAATTCGACAACCTCGATTAATGTTGACCGCATCCACATGTTTTGAAGGACACTCAAGTACAACGTTGAAGTCAACCAATTTGGTTTTGTCGAATTCGATGGTTTTTTGAAGGAACAACATTACTTTTGCAAGCTCGTTGATGAGGTCAACACAAGCGATCATGCAAATGCACGCAAAGTAGATCTTCTCATCCACAACGAATTTCACCCGGATAACGCTAGTTAATATGAACCGAAGGCCAATATGATAGTTAGAGGTCAACCAATGGGGAGTAGATCAACAAAATCTGATCCGAGTAAGTGGGAGTATAGGTATAGGGGTTGTGGGCCTGGTCTGCCCGGCAATTCGTCGACTGGTCATGGGCACAGCTTATAGTCATCTGTCAAGAATACCGCTACAACGAGTACGAATAATTAAATTCATTGCTGTTACGGTACTTTTTTTTAAATTAATGCTGGTCATAATTAAGTGATTTGTAAAAAAAATTGAAATTAATGTTGCAGCCATTCCTGCAATATCTACTTGATCACTGGACATGTGGCCTCGCCACCCCTAGAGCATGTAATTGCACGTCTATGAGCAAATCCCTAATGGCAGTACTCCAACGACTGAACCACTGTGAAAAAAAGTAACAAGTATAAGTTGTTCACTTAAATCATTTATTTTTTAAAGTCATGGGTAACTTAAAAAACAAAAATTAAGAAACTTACATATTCATTGTTCAAGCGCTAACGATGCACCTCCGCAGCTACACTGGTGTTGTTCAGGAGCTGTGGATGCGAATGAAGGTAGCACCAATCAATGTAGCCCTCAGTGCACGCTGCATGATCATCAATGGCGGCCTGGTACTAGGCGAGCGGCAATACGAACATCCCCGGGAAGGCATTCTAGCAATTCACTGGAACAACCCTGAGTGCTTAACTTTGTACGACTTAGAAGCCTAAGACTGTATAGCTTTCTTCGGCCTGTTGATGGCGATTGGGGTGGCCTGCACATATCCGAGTTGGCATAAAACCCGAACGGGCATATACGACTTAAAAATAATTTGGTACCATACCTAGTCGACCAGGAGGGTACTCGGCACAGTAGTCATTGGGTCGGCACCATACGGCATCCACATCACCTGGAACAATAAATATGAACGATCACACAAATTACAAAGGAATGTAAAGAAAATAATTAACTATAGTAACTGTAAGAAAAAAGATGTATCTTGGACACAATCATTCAGCCTAGCCGGGCACGAGTGATTGTAGGCGCGATCTGTTTTCAGCTTGGATACTCCACATGCTTGCTCGGGGGGTGTCGGGACCAACAACCAACCTCTCTTGATGGGGTCGTAAGCATGGGAAGTACTCATAAATTCATGCCTACAAAAGGGTCAGGCAGCTAGCAAGACCTTCACAATATCCTCTGCTAGCCACCCCTTGCTGACGATAGAGATAAGCTAGGGTGGTAGATCCCCAGGAGTAATTCCCAACTCCCTCCAACCCGTTATTTACCTCGTGCAGGTAAGACGGTCTAATACGGTTCCCACTCTTGTCGACAAACAAGGTGGAACCACACATCATCCAGACCCATCTGATGGCCTGGGTTTCCTCGAGTCAATCCTCTAGGCATAGCCTAGCGACTGAGTCCATTAACCTACCCCCCCCCCCCCCCCCCCCCCCGCCAGACCAGTGCTCAGCAATCTGCTCCTCCCTAGACACCCTTATAACCTCCATGTAGGTCGTCTGTAGCTCATGGGTACTAGAGTCATCATAGATCATCCAGCCCTCCAATGGCACATGCAATATGTGCCGCACATCATGTATCTTTATGGTCATCTCATTGAACATCATGTGAAATGAGTTTGTATTGGGCTGCCACTGCTTGACAAATGCACATACTAGTGGATGACCCATGTGACTGAACTAGTGGACGGGAGGTGCGCCAACCCCATCCCATCAACCATCTACTGTGCCTCCTCCAGCATCCTCTGGTATGCCTCTCCCAACCTCTAAGAGTCACCGCCTCTGTTCTGGCACTTCAGTATGTCTCTCATATCGCCCATCCACATGTAAGAGGCAACATGCCCAAGGAAACACTAAATCACTGAATCATCATCAGGGCCACCAGGCACTGGCTCCTGTACAATCCAGCTCTCATCGCCACCAGTCTTGGACCTTTTGCTGCCCTGAAATTTTAGTATAATAACATCTAATAAGATATTGAAACCCTAATATTTTAGAACATATCAACTAATAAATTAAAAAACAAATGACCTGATGTGGCTCGTGCTCATGAATCGGCCAGCTCTACCCTACCCGACCAGGTGAACATAGCCCCCAGCCGAACCCTCCAGGGCAGAGTCCTCCAAGTACTCCTAATCCGTTGCTGCAACATAAGGTTGGTCCAACAGCCTAGCCCACACGTCCCCTCCCTTCGCGGCAGCCCGCTCGTCCTCAACCATTAGCTTCTGCTGCCTCTTAGCATCTCTCTACCTACGGACAGAGGTGTCCAGACCTCGTCTACTCGTGTGTCATGCACCCAAGTTGCTCCCTAGGTTCGCCCGCCCGACTACCTCCCTCCCCATCCTCTGCAATTATTCATAACTACTATTAATAATAACATTTGGATAAACTAAAGTTTAAGTAAACTTTAATTAATATCTAACTAAATTTATTCACAAATTTAATGGGAAACACATATATACATTTAATGAAACTAATCAGAAATAAAAGGGCATTATCTATAAAATTAAAAAAGGGGGCGCCCCCTACGTGCGCCGCTTGCATAAATCTCCTCGGGGGTGTTTTCATCAACTTTTTTTCGACAAAAAAATATACCTCGAGTCCCATGTAACCTTTGCCGCGTCCGAGCCCTGGATCCATCATAACTTTGGATGTTATTTGCTAGAAAAATGTAAAGAGATTTAAGTTGAAATTTGAGAGAATTTTTGATGAAATGAAATAAATTGAAGTTTTTTAAGTTTTTAGGGTTGAGGGCAAAATCGTTTTTTGAGCCGCTGACCAATAAAAATGGGTGAGAAATAGTAAATAATGTAGAAAATGACTATTTTGCTCTTTTAAAAACATATGAAAGACATAATATTGCTAAAGAATTCTTAAGAAATGTTAAAATTCAACAAGTTTGTGTGTGGGGTTGGGGGGGGGGGATGGGATGGGGAGGGATCCCAAGGAATTCTAAAGTTGTGGTTGGTGAGATAGTCTTAGTGTTTGGCCACACGAACACGATGTTGTCTTGGTTAAACATTATATTGCTTGTGGTCGCAATTTTTGGATCATTCTCAACGTTTTTAACATTTGTTGCTGGGGTTTCCTCAAATGGTTTCCCATCTCAATTGTTGCTTTGCCTTTGGCATTTGTTGGCAACTCATCCAACAAATGCTTCCCGTGAATCTTGATCAACCATTTTGTTTTGCACACATACATAGTAAGTTTTCAACACAATTCTAACAGTAATTAGTAAAGCAGTTGACAAGATGATCATACTTGAGTTAAGCAACCCCATGACTCATTTCATGAGCCCATCACCATAACTACTAACTACTAGGACCAATTAGTAAAGCCAAGACCAAGTTCACAATTCTCAGACAAGTTGGTCATTTCGTATTTTGGCACACGTGGCTGTTTCTTCAGTTGATACATTTCAAGACTAGATTCTGCAAAACTACGTACGAGTCTAAACTCTAAATGCTAAAGGGACAGCCGAGCCAGCCACCCGGCTTTCACCCAAGCCTTTTCCCGGCCAAATGCCAATACCTATCTACATTAATTACATATAATGGGAAACTAAACCTGCTGTTTTTCTCCCAGTCCGTAGGCCGTAGCTGTTAATAAGTCTCTCTCTCTCTCTCTCTCTCTCTCTCTCTCTCTCTCTCTCTCTCTCTCTCTCTCTCCCCCTCCCTCCCTCCCTCCCTATGCAAGTGATCAAGAGGGTCCCGTAAGCAAGTCCTTGACTGTTCCTTCCCCACCTGAGATGTCTACTTGGGCTGTGATGTTTGCAGACTCTCTTTTCTCTGTCATTTCAATGTCCGCCATTCTCGGAGAATGGTCTGGCGAGTCGTCGTCATCATCACCGCTACCCCCCATCTTCCTCACCCGTGTTTGAATGCTGCCATCACCGACGCCCCCACCCCCCATGCCTTTGTTCTTTATCTTGTGGTGCCAGCTCATTAAGGCCTTGGATGTTTGCTCGTCGAATATGGACTTCTTCATGTGTGATCCCATCTGATTTTATGTATTTGGGGGTACAATAAGCGATAAAACAATCAGCCGACTGTCAAGACTACGCTTCGATTCTTGAATCTTGATTAGGCAAGCCCAGTGGATCATGGATCAAGAGTCGCATAACATACCTGTGTTACAAGAGCGTAAAGAGGAAGCGTAATGTAGCTGCACAAGAATTGCAGCACTACCCTGCAACAGAACATAGGTTAGCGGATGCCAAACATGGAATGTTTTCAATAAGTCAGAACAAGGTAGAGTAACACTGCAGATGAATGTACTAAAGACTTACCCAATGATGATTCTGACAACAGCAAGGTTGAAATTTTTATGGAAGCAAGAATGCAGCCCGAATTCATACTGTAAACAAGGGATTAGTCCATCCGTTGGGATCGATTATATGCATAAACACTATGACTCAAAGTGGAGAGAAAAGAAGTAACAGTTCTATACCCATATCCACATGAAGTGTGTGATTTCGAACGAGTTCTGGAAATTCATAAACAGAAACATTCGATAAGGATTGATGAAACAAGCCCTCCATTTTACCACAAGGAGGTAGCAGAAAACGGTAAAAATATAAGGTCGACCTGGAAAAGGGCGAGATGGATGAGCTGAAGCACTAATTTAGGCTTGCTGAACCAAAAATGTCTATCAGAGACCTGCACAAGAGGAATGCCTTGGATCACAGCATGCTTCTCTTGGATTTCAATGGCCATCTGAGTAATGATCGACTGAAGCTTTGTCCCAACTGATAAGATTAGCTTAAGAAACCATATAAGAAGTTAGTGATTCATTTCCAAATGCAGTTTATCGAATGAACTGTGAAAGCATTGATGCAGGAAAAGTAAGCCTTACTATCAGTGGCATTAAAGACAGCCAAAACATAATTAGCCCTCCTGAAATTTGAGAGTGTGGATCAGAATAAATGACAGTCGTTTTTACGAAATTGCTTTGAATCAAACAGTGGAGTTCAACTAAAATAGGGAAACGAAACTCACCTTGAAGATTCAACAGCTGATAGATCACTGTGATCAACCATAAGAAAGGACTGATGGTAGCACCAAGATATTAATTAATGTCAGAGACAAGATGAAAAAACATAATTCAGACATGCCTATTTTTATCAGAGTATAACGATCAACGAGAGGAAGTAAATATCATACGGTATTCCTACAACCACTTTGAAGTCATCTTCCAGTGACCTTTTGATATACTTTTGAAAGTCAAACTTGGTTCCGGGCGACAAATGAACCTATTGGACAATCATAAACATGTCATTCCATGGAATCAATAGGTTGCTCATATCCTCCTTTAAAACGATCTTAAAGAACTCACCGACACAAACCCATGGCGCAGTGTGAAGTAGTCGGATTTCTGAACTGAATACAGCATGTGCCGGAAAAAACAGTCCTGTAGTGGTTGCATCTTATTATGTGTTCAATCCAAAATAGAATTACCAAGCATAGTTATTTGCCTTACAAGATAGAAGAAGACTGAAATTTCCATCCAAGAGTTTGTGTGGCTTTTCACAAAAGATGTCTCATGCGTAAGCCTGAATCTGGTGGGATCTGCGTAAGAAAGAAGGAAACATATTTGAAGCAATGTTACAACGCAATAACATCGACAGAGTCAGGGTGGGTTTCTTGTCTAATTCGAATGATTTGGAAGCACAATTGTCTTGGGGGGCAAGGATATATCATATACAGCCATAAACGATACCGTTAGATGCAGCAGCTTCTCGTTGACACTGCTCTTCCCAATCTTTCCATCCACGAATCTGCACGCGCGACAAAAGAGGTTAATGCCATGAAAGCACAACAAAATTGCCCCGGGAGAGACACAGTACTACAGTACCTTCAACCTGCCGAGCATCATTGTCATTGATCCGTAGAAGACATGGAATACGGCCAAAAAGAAAATGAAAACGTGCAGCTGATGTAGCCCATTTTGAGATATAAGAGACACTTTTCCCTGAAACATGATCAGGAACATATTTTAGCACGATATACATCAAGGACAGTTGTTGAAGCATTTAATTTAACTGTTCTTACAGGAGGACAGCCTTTGGCAGTGGAACCTCCTCCCAACATTCGGTGTTCATTCAAGAGCAGCCTGCGGTGGTGGTAGTCCTGGTGGACCTGGTGGTTGTTACTCTTCCCTTTCTTGTGGGCGGGTGGCTCTCCCGTGCCTAAAGTGTGGTGAACTTCACACGGCCACATATTGTTGGCAATGTCCGCCGGAAGGCAGATGCTTGCAATGTAGCTCTGCCCAAATGTCAGAATTAGGGAAATGAATCCCAGAATCATAAGCTCTGAAAGAGTACAAAAAAGTGAAGTGAGAATTTCATCATGCCAATGCTAATTCTACAAACATCGGTCTATTTTTTGCTCAGCATTTCGTACCTGCTTTGATTTTCTCAACAGCTTCCACCAAGGCGAATTTCTTCCTCTTGTGAAACGTCTGCAATCACAAACAATCAAACATGGCCCACAAATTCATTCATTCTGTCATCTGTGTAACGACAAACAGATCGACATAACGAGGATTGTTAATTTGAGAATAAGATGAATGAATACCGATCCAATTTTATGAATGATCTTTTCGATTGCAATAGAGATGATGATAATGACTACAGTAACCAGCGAAACGGCCCATGTCGGGGTCCTGTCGAGCTCCCTCGATTTCCCAGCTCCTGCATCTCCACCGCCACCCCCCATATGATCTGGATTTCCTACTTAATTAAATTTCCAAAAAAATCAGTCGGTGGGGGAATGAAGAAAAAGAAGAAATAATCACTTCTTCAACGCGAAAGTGTAAAGAATGTTTGTCATTTGAGAGTTTTGTCGTGGAACGATCATATTTTTGTTAAGTTTCCCATAATAGTAAAAGGTAGAGCTAGTGTTAAAGAGAAGTGTAAGGCCGGTTCAAGGAAGTTGTTAAAAACATCTCTAACTATATTGAACCGGCACCGGTCCACTTTTGCCCCTAAACTATATGCTTATTTACAATTTGCCATTCACATGACATTTAATGATAAGGATACTGGCATTAAAGGGAAAAATTCAAGAAAAAGGATGTTATGAGATTAATGAGAAGAGTCAAGGGTACAAACTATGACGAGAGAAATTTAATTCGGTCGACAAAAGATGAATGAATTTTTTCCCTACAGTCTCTAAGCAGCAAGTGTTGTCCGAATCAGACAAGACACTATTCCAATTGGTTCTGCTGCTGTGAATCACTCGGGACAAATACCGGGAGCTGACCACCTCGCTGTGATCTGCCCTGCTGATAGTAACTTGAACTCGAGCTTCTCTGCGTCCCGCCTGCCACTGTGCTTCCAGTTCGTGTGCCTCGGTTCATCTGGTCATTTACAAGTGGCCCACCAAAGAAGATCGATGGGCCAGTGTACATGAGTTCCGTAGCAGAAGCCTGGGAGGAAGAACCGATGCTCCTGGCAGCAGAAGAGACGAACCTGCCAGCTTCTGGATCCCAGTACACCGACGATTTCATGTTTTCTGCAGGGCCCTGATTGGTTTTCCTCATTGGAGCTTGTGTCACAATGTTTCCAGCTGGGGCTTTGATGGATTCGCTCGCTTTTGCTGATACAGGAGACTGCACTGATGACGATTGATATATGGGGTTGAAATGGTCTCTGGCCGAATGCTGGTCCAGTGGAGATGGGCTGAGGTTTGCAGCAAGAGGGCTGCTCATGTTACTGATGCTGGGGGGGCACGTGTCAGTGTCATCCCTGCTGGCTCGACTGGGTGGATACGAGCTCTTGCTTGGTGATAGCCTCGAAGTCCCTGGAAGTGAATTGGGTTCGTAATATCCTTGCCTTGTGCTGGTTGGGCTGCTTATGATGCTCATAGTGGTGCTTGAGACATGATCAGGATCGTAATGGTGGGGTCGGCCACTTATTGGCCGTAAGACAGATGATGAAGCTCTGGCCTTCTCGCCTGCTTTGATGGCCTCGTTGGAGTCTAGTTTTGCAAGCTTCCAGGCACTGATTCGGATGGGACGTTGAGACACCCTTTTCCCTTTGTCAGATTGCACAGCATCTGGATCAACCGTGGAGGGCAGTCGACCCGGCTCAAGGTGAGGGACAATTTCATCCTGGAGAAGAAACCAAAAGACAATTTGAGAATCTTTGTCCAATGAGAAAACAAAAGCCGGAATTATGTGACAGCATCTGTATAGATTCAACTTGTAATTCACAGTAATGATTAGATAATCGACAATAAAGGGGACAAGAGTGAGTTCACAAGGAGATTCTAGTAAGCATCTCTAACAAAATTGATGCAAGAACGAAGTAAATGTTCAGGACACAGCCGCTCATGGTTCAGTAAATTCAATCACAAGGTTGCTATATTGTAACAAAAATCAAAGCTACCCGTTTATTTAACCATAATCCATCGTTATTTGACTCAAAAAAGAATTGTCAAATACAACAAAAGACAAACAGAACTTCAATATACATTATTAAAATAACCTCTATTCACTGATCAACGATAAAAGTTGGTTTCAAGCTACCGTCAACGAACCATATAGTTCAATAGACCGTATCCCAATCAATTTTTCTACAGCAGATAATTGTTGGGCAGCTAACCTAAACAAATTGAGAAATTTCTTAAGGGCAAGATTTCAATTAAAGAGTAATGAAAATAAATAGACCTTTCTGGCTAAGAAAACAAAGCAGATTGGTTGAATGTTGATAACTCATCAAATGAATCACTTGAAAAGACCATCATTTATCCAACTTCATAGCATTTGTTATGCCACTCACAAAGAACCAACATATTCCATTCCATCTCGCTGATCTAAAAACTTGACAGAATGGGATTGGAGTACAAATATGGGTAATGGTTTGTACAGTGTAAAAATGACATAATGACACAACTGTAACGGTAATCTCTTCAGGTAAAACATAAAACAGGATTATCTTAGCTCCAACTCTTTGATTCAATGTCAGTTTTGATTTACGAGGAAATCATCCGAATTTGTATTATCATCAGATTCAACTCTTCATGGTGACTCAAACCAGATCACACCCTTTCCAACCAAACATGGAACGAACAAACTGAAACTCAAGAAAAATGAAAAGGCGCCATTTGCCATTGCTGATATGGTTACCAATGACATGAACTACGGAGATGCATAGAATGGAGCACATATTAACACAGAACCCAGAATCGCATAAATAAATAAAATATTTATTAAGTGGCCCTCAATAAAAATCAGAACAGTTCCAATATAGGACACATATTGACACCCATTAACCATTTAGTTCAAATTAAAATATAAATTAAATGGTTCTAATATAGGAAAAGAGCATACAAAATGAACATTCCAAGAACGAAACAGGAAAAAGATATGAATATAAAATACAGAAGCTAAAAAAGGAAAAGAAGGAATGAGAAGGCAGTTTGCAGAGAATAGCCAGAAACACTCGATCTTGGGAGAAGAAAGAAAAGCGTACCCTGCAGAAATCGGCTTGGCTAGAAACTTATGCAAGTAAAATTATTTTACTAGCATATGATTGCATTTTTATAAGATTTAATTTAAAAGTTAATTTCTCTTAATATAATGTATAAGCAATCAAATAAAATGCTAGAGTTTTAATAGCATATTCGTAAATATAGTTCTAGTGACGCCGTAGTACAAGCATTCGTGGGTAATTTGTAAGACACTCTTAAATGTAATAAGCAAATTTATATAAAATACTTGCATATATATAT